>SNQN01010880.1:7244-20581 GCA_008642245.1 Bassia scoparia | reverse complement strand
AAGCAGCAAATTGAGCGGTAAAATGGTCTTTTGTCGTTCAAATCGAGTCAATCAAGTTTAGGAAGCCTAATGTGTCTAATAGGACGTGTCTAAGGTTAAAAAACTTATAATGGATAGAAATGTGACAAATAGGAGCGAAAAATCACAAAAAACGCCTAAAAAATGGCCTAAAATGTCAATTTTTGGGGTAAAATGGTCTTTTGTCGTTCAAATCGAAGTCAATCAAAGTTTAGGAAGCCAAATGTGTCTAATAGGACGTGTCTAAGGTTAGAAAACTTATAATGGATAGAAACGTGACCAATTATAAGCGAAAAACACAAAAACGCCTAAAATGCCTTAAATGTCAAATTTTTGGTGGAAAATGTCTTTTTCGTTCAAATCGACTCAATCAAAGTTTAGGAAGCCTAATGGTGTCTAATAGACGTGTCTAAGGTTAGAAAACTTATAATGATAGAAATGTGACAATTATAAGCGAAATACACAAAAAACCCTAAAATGGCCTAAAATGCAATTTTGGAGTAAATGTCTTTGTCGTTCAAATCGATCAATCAAAGTTTAGGAAGCCTTAATGGTGCTAATAGGACGTGTCTAAGTTAAAAAACTTATAATGGATAGAATGTTGACAAATAGAGCGAAAATCACAAAAAAACGCCTAAAATTGCCTAAAATGTCAATTTTTGGTAAATGTCTTTTGTCGTTCAAATCGAGTCAATCAAAGTTTAGGAAGCCTAATGGTGTCTAATAGACTTCTAAGGGTAGAAAACTTATAATGGATACAAATGTGACAATTATAAGCGAAAATCACAAAAAACGCCTAAAATGGCCTAAAATGTCAATTTTTGGGGTAAAATGGTCTTTTGTCGTTCAAATCGAGTCAATCAAAGTTGGAAGCCTAATGTGTCTAATAGACGTTGTCTAAGTTAAAAAACTTATAATGGATAGAAATGACAGATAGGACGAAAATCACAAAAAACGCCTTAAAATGCCTAAAAATGTCAATTTTTGTGGGAAAATGTCTTTTTGTCGTTCAAATCGAGTCAATCAAGTTTAGGAAGCCTAATGGTTCTAATAGGACGTGTCTAATGTTAGAAAACTAGTAATGGATAGAAATGTGACAAGATATAAGCGAAAATCACAAAAACCGCCTAAAATTGCCTAAAATGTCAATTTTTTGGGTAAAATGGTCTTTTGTCGTTCAAATCGAGTCAACAAAGTTTTAGGAAGCCTAATGTGTCAATAGGACGTGCTAAGGTTAGAAAACTTATAATGAAAAATGTGACAAGTTATAAGCGAAAATCACAAAAAACGCCTAAAATGCCTAAAATGGCAATTTTGGGGTAAAATGGTCTTTTGTCGTTCAAATCGAGTCAATCCAAAGTTTAGGAAGCCTAATGTGTCTAATAGACGTGTCTAAGGTTAAAAAACTTATAATGGATAGAATGTGACAAGATAGAGCGAAAATCACAAAAAACGCCTAAAATCCTAAAATGTCAATTTTTTGGGTAAAATGGTTCTTTTGTCGTTCAAATCGAGTCAATCAAAGTTTAGGAAGCCTTAATGGTGTCTAATTAGGACGTGCTAAGGGTAGAAACTTATTAATGATACAAATGACAAGTTATAAGCGAAAATCACAAAAAACGCCCTAAAATGGCCTAAAATGTCAATTTTTGGGTAAAATGGTCTTTTGTCGTTCAAATCGAGTCAATCAAGTTTAGAAGCCTAATGGTGTCTAAATAGACGTGGTCTAAGGTAAAAACTTATAAATGGATAGAAATGGGACAAGATAGGAGCGAAAATCACAAAAAACGCCCTAAAATGGCCTAAAATGTCAATTTTGGTAAAATGGTCTTTTGTCTTCAAATCGAGTCAATCAAAGTTAGGAAGCCTAATGGTGTCTAATAGACGGTCTAATGTTAGAAAAACTAGTAATGGAAGAAATTACAAGATATAACAAAAATCACAAAAAAACGCCTAAAATGCCTAAAATGTCAATTTTTGGGGTAAATGTCTTTTGTCGTTCAAATCGAGTCAATCAAAGTTAAAGCCAAATGTGTTCTAAATAGGACGTGTCTAAAGGTAGAAAACTTATAATGGATAGAAATGTGACAATTATAAGCGAAAATCACAAAAAACGCCTAAAATGGCCTTAAATGTCAATTTTTGGGGTAAAATGTCTTTTGTCGTTCAAATCGAGTCAATCAAAGTTTAGAAGCCTAATGTGTCTAATAGGACGTGTCTAAGGTTAGAAAACTTATAATGGATAGAAATGTGACAAGTTATAAGCGAAAATCACAAAAAACGCCCTAAAATGGCTAAAATGTCAATTTTTGTGGTTAAAATGTCTTTTGTCGTTCAATCGAGTCAATCAAAGTTAGGAGCCTAATGTTGTCTAATAGGACGGGTCTAAGGTTAAAAAACTTATAATGGATAGAAAAGTGACAAGATAGAAGCGAAAATCACAAAACGCGTAAAATGCCTAAAATGTCAATTTTTGGGTAAAATGTCTTTTGTCGTTCAAATCGAGTCAATCAAAGTTTAGGAAGCCATATGGGTCTAATAGGATGTGTCTAAGGTAGAAAACTTATAATGGATAAAATGTGACAAGTATAAGCGAAAATCACAAAAAACTCCTAAAATGCCTAAAATGCCAATTTTGTAAAATGTCTTTGTCGTTCAAATCGAGTCAATCAAAGTTTAGAAGCCTAATGTGTCTAATGGACGTGTCTAGTTAAAAAACTTATAATGGATAAAATGTGACAAAGATAGAGCGAAAATCACAAAAAACGCCTAAAATGGCCTAAAAGTCATTTTGTGGTAAAATGTCTTTTGTCGTCAAATCGAGTCAATCAAAGTTTAGGAGCCAATGTGTCTAATAGACGGTTCTAAGTTAAAAAACTTATAATGGATAGAAATGTGACAAGATGAGCGAAAATCACAAAAAACGCCTAAAATGGCCTAAAATGTCAATTTTGGGGTAAAATGGCTTTGTCGTTCAAATCGAGCCAATCAAAGTTTAGAAGCCTAATGTGTGTCTAATAGGACGTGTCTAGGTAAAAAACTTAATGATAGAAATGACCAGAAAAGGAGCGAAAATCACAAAAAACGCCTAAAATGGCCTAAAATGTCAATTTTTGGGGTTAAAATGTCTTTTGTCGTTCAAATCGAGCCAATCAAAGTTTAGAAGCCTAATGTGTCTAATAGGACTGTCTAAGGTTAAAAAACTTATATTGATAGAAATGTACAAGATAGAGCAAAATCACAAAAAACGCCTAAAATGGCCTAAAAATGTCAATTTTTGGGTTAAAATGTCTTTTGTCGTTCAAATCGAGTCAATCAAAGTTTAGAAGCCTAATGCTGTCTAATAGACGTGTCTAATGTTAGAAACTAGTAATGGATAGAAATTGACAAATATAAGCGAAAATCACAAAAAAACGCCTAAAATGCCTAAATGTCAATTTTGGGCTAAAATGTCTTTGTCTTCAAATCGAGCCAATCAAAGTTTAGGAAGCCAATGATGGTGTCTAATAGACGTGTCTAAGTAGAAAACTTATAAATGGATAGAAGTGACAAGTTATAAGCGAAAATCACAAAAACGCCTAAAATGGCCTTAAATGTCAATTTTTGGGGTAAAATTGTCTTTTGTCTTCAAATCGGAGTCAATCAAAGTTTAGGAAGACCTAATGTGTCTAATAGGACGTCTAAGGTTTAAAAAATTATATGGATAGAAATAGTGACAAGATAGGAGCGAAAATCACAAAAACGCCTAAAATGCCTAAAAGTCAATTTTTGGGGAAAATGTCTTTTGTCGTCAAATCGATCAATCAAAGTTTAGAAGCCTAATGCGAGTCTAAGACGTGTCTAATGTTAGAAAACTAGTAATGGATAAAATGTTGACAAAGATAAGCGAAAATCACAAAAAACGCCTAAAATGCCTAAATGTCAATTTTTGCGGAAATGTCTTTTGCGTTCAAATCGAGTCAATCAAATTTAGGAAGCCAAAATGGTGTCTAAAGACGTGTCTAAGGTTAGAAAACTTATAATGGATAGAAATGTGACAAGTTATAACGAAAATCACAAAAACGCCAAAATGCCTTAAATGTCAATTTTGGGGTAAAATGGTCTTTGTCGTCAAATCGAGCAATCAAAGTTTAGAAGGCCTAATGTGTCTAATAGACGATGTCTAAGGTTAGAAAACTTATAATGGATAGAAATGTTACAATTATAAGCGGAAAATCACAAAAAACGCCTAAAAGCCTAAAATGGCAATGTTTGGTAAAATGGTCTCTTTGTCGTTCAAATCGAGTCAATCAAAGTTTAGGAAAGCCTAATGGTTGTCTAATAGACGTGTCTAATGTTAGAAACTTATAATGGATAGAAATGTGACAAGATATGACGAAAAATCCACAAAAAAAACGCCTAAAATGCCTAAAATGTCAATTTTTGGCGGTAAATGGTTCTTTGTCGTTCAAATCGAGTCAATCAAAGTTAGGAAGCCAAATGTGTCTAATAGAGCGTGCTAAGGTAGAAAACTTATAATGGATAGAAATGCCTTAAAGTCTATTTTTAACGTAAAATGTTTGGTCTTTTTTCGTTTCAAACCAGGTCTATCAATTTGGGTGTCCAATGTTATATTATTTTATTGGATGTTTCTCTAACTCTGTAAATTTACAGATCAATATACGCAAAACCTGAATGAGTCTCAGGCTAGCGGTACGGAGGTGGATCGAAACAAGGTTCTTTGACACTGTTGGCGATTTCGGCAAGGGGAGGTCTATGTCAGGCAAACTGGAGCTTCTCTCTATTACGAGAAAAGCTCCGGTCCGCCGGACCTAGCTACTCGCATCTCCGCTAAACTATGAGAGTCCGCTCGTTTGAGGCGTCAGAGCGGGCTCGGGTGGGTTAGAGCAGAGAGCTGCTGAGAGGACCGTTTGCGAGATGAAGAACAACTCGTCAGGCATACATAGAGCAGTGAGAAGGCGCAGATGACCTTTCATGAGCAGTTCGGCGACCCGTCTCCTTCCACGACGCGACCCGACGACCCACAGACGCGTTCTGGCGCTTCTGGAGCATTTTTAGCGTAGATAGAGCGCTTATATTAGTTACCATTTATAATATTACGTTTTATTTCTTTACATTTTGATGTGTATATTGCAATTACAATGAAATATACAATTTTATAATATATAATTATATTATTAATAGTTATATATATATTATTATAATTTTGCTTCAAAATTAATTTCAATATATAAAAAAATATATATATATATATATAAATTTACCGACGACAGATTCGGTCGGTAAAAGCTCAATTTATGAATAAAATTAAAAAAAAATAAATAAATTAAACATTCACCGACCGATATATCGGTCTGCGTATACCGACCGATTGTAAAATCGGTCGGTGAATGCTCGATATTTGTATGAAATTAAATAAAAAAATAATAATACGAGCAATACCGACCAGATATCGTCGGTATACCGACCCTATATTCCGTAATTTTTATATTCCCTCCAATTTTTATATCGTCGGTAAATCCTATGTTCCCTCCAAAAAATTAGTCGGATGTTTCCGTCGATAGTCTCGGTCGTAATCGGTCGGTAAACTATCAAGATAACGACGCTGAACTTGCGACACCTGTTACGAACCGATTATCGGTCGGTAAAAGCCTTTATCCGACCGAATAATCGGCGGTAACCGTCGTCGCCGAAGTTATTTTTTTGTGTTATACTTGTGTATTTCAGCTATGCTTGTAAGTAAACGCCCAATAGATGGGAGCTAATGAGCCCCATTTAATTGAGAGGCGTTTTGAATGCAACACAATTCAGCAACACTTTAATCCAAACGCCTCAATGAGTGGGGCTAATTGAGCCCCATGTATTGAGAGGCTTTGACGCAACACACAATATACTTTGTGTATTTCAGGTATACCTGTAACCAATCGCCAAGGGTAGTGGGGGCCAATAATGAACGAGTCCCCGTGTTTATTTAAGAGGCGTCAGATTACAACATTCACCATTACTATGAATTTAAGCATACTTGTACCACACGCCCAATAGGGGGGAGGGCGGGTGGGGGCGTACCATAACCCATGTATTGAAAGGCGTTGAATGCATCACCCAATCAGCAACACTTGCATCCAAATGCCCAATAGGTGAGGGCTAATGAGCCCCATGTATACTTAGTGTTTTTCAGCTATACTTGTATCCAAACGCTCAATAGGTGGGGGCTAATGAACCCCGTGTATTGAGAGGCGTTTGGACGCAATACACAATATACTTAGTGTATTTCAGCCATACATGTAGCCAAACGCCCAATAGGTGGGGGGCTAATGAGCGCCTTGTATTGAGAGGCATCTGGATGCAACACTCACCACACTTAGTGAATTTCAGCATTACTTGTATCCGAACGCCCAATATGTAGGGGCTAATGAGTCGCGTGAATTGAGAGGCGTCTGGATGCAACATTCGCCAAGCTTATTGAATTTTAGCAATACTTGTATCCAAGCGCCCAATAAGGGGGGCTAATGAGCCCCATGTATTTAGAGGCGTTTAGATGCAGCACAATTTAGCAACACTTGCATCCATACGCCCAATAGGTGGGAGCTAAGGAGCCCCATGTATTGAAATCCGTCTAGATGCAACATTCACCATACTTAGAGAATTTTAGCAATACTTATATCCAAACGCCTAATAGTTGGGGGCTAATGAGCCCCTTGTATTGAGAGGCGTCTGGATGCAACATTCAACATGTTTAGTGAATTTTTGGAATACTAGTATCCAAGCGACTAATAAGGGGTGCTAATGAGCACCATGTATTAAGAGGCGTTTAGATGCATCACAATTCAACAACATTTGCATCAGAACGCCAAATAGGTGGGGGCTAATGAGCCCCATGTATTGATAGGCGTTTGTACGCAATACACACTATACTTTGTGTATTTCAGCTATACTTATAAGTAAATGCCCAATAGGTGGGGGCTAATTAGCCCCATGCATTGAGAGGCGTTTAGATGAAATAAACGCTATCTTTGTGTATTTCAGGTATACTTGTAACCAAACGCCCAATAGGTAGGGGCTAATGAGCCCTGTGTATTGAGAGGCGTCAGGATGCAACATTCACCGTACTTAGTGAATTTAAGCAATACTTGTATCCAAACTCCAATTGGGGGGGCTAATGAGCCCCATGTATTGAGAGGCATTTGGATGCATCACAATTCATCAACACTTACATCCAAATGCCCAATAGGTGGGGGCTAATGAGCCCCATGTATTTTTAGACGTTTGGACAAAATACACACTATACTTTGGTATTTCAATTATACTTGTAACCAAATGCCCAATAGGTGGGGGCTAATGAGACTCATGTATTGAAAGGCGTTTGGATGGAACACAATTCAGCAACACTTGCATCCAAACGCCCAATAGGTGGGGGCTAATTAGCCCCATGTATTGAGAGGTGTTTGGACGCAATACACACTATATTTTGTGTATTTCAGGTATACTTGTAACCAAATGCCCAATAGGTGGGAGCTAATGAGCCCCGTGTATTGAGAGGCGTCAGGATGCAATATTCACCATACTTCGTGAAATTAAGTAATACTTGTATCCAAACTCCCAATAGGGGGGGGGGGGCTAATGAGCCCCATGTATTGAGAGGCGTTTGGATGGAGCACAATTCAGTTACACTTGCATCCATACACCCAATAGGTGGGGGTCAATGAACCCCATGTATTGAAAGGCGTCTAGATGTAACATTCATCATATTTAGTGAATTTCAGCAATAAAAGTATCCAAACGTTCAATAGTTAGTGGCTAATAAGCCCCATGTATTGAGAGGCGTCGGGATGCAACATTCTCCATGTTTAGTGAATTTCAACAATACTTGTATTCAAGCGCCCAATAAGGGGGTTAATGAGCACAATGTATTGTGAGGCATTTGGATGCATCACGATTCATCAACACTTACATCCAAATGCCCAATAGGTGGGGGCTAATGAGCCCCATGTATTGAGAGATGTTTGGACAAATTACACACTATACTTAGTGAATTTAAGCATTACTTGTATCCACACTCCCAATAGGGGGGGGGGGGGGCTAATGAGCCCCATGTATTGAGAGGCGTTTAGATGCAGCACAATTCAGCAACACTTGGATCCAAACGCCCAATATGTGGGGTCTAATGAGCCCCATGTATTGAGAGGCGTTTGGATGCAATACACTATATACTTTGTGTATTTCAGCTATGCTTGTAAGTAAACGCCCAATAGATGGGGGCTAATGAGCCCCATGTAATTGAGAGGAGTTTTGATGCAACACAATTCAGCAACACTTGAATCCAAACGCCTAATAGGTGGGGGCTAATGAGCCCCATGTATTGAGAGGCGTTTGGACGCAACACACAATATACTTTGTGTATTTCAGGTATACCTGTAACCAATCGTCCAATAGGTGGGGGCTAATGAGCCCCGTGTATTAAGAGGCGTCAGGATACAACATTCACCATACTTAGTGAATTTAAGCAATACTTATATCCATACGTCGAATAGGTGGGGGCTAATGAGCCCCATGTATTGAAAGGCGTTTAGATGCAACATTCACCATACTTAGTGAAGTTCAGCAATACTTGTATCCAAACGCCTAATAGGGGGGGCTAATGAGCCCCATGTTTTGAGAGGCGTTTGGATGCATCACAATTCAGCAACACTTGCATCCAAATGCCCAATAGGTGAGGGCTAATGAGCCCCATGTATTGTGAGGCGTTTGGATGCAGTAAAATTCAGCAACACTTGCATCCAAACGCCCAATAGGTTGGGGCTAATGAGCCCCATGTATTGAGAGGCGTTTGGATGCAGCACTATTCAGCAACACTTACATCCATACACCCAATAGGTGGGGGCTAATGAGTCTCATGTATTGAAAGGCGTCTAAATGCAACATTCACCATACTTAGTGAATTTCAACAATACTTGTATCCAAGCGCCCAATAAGGGGGGCTAATGAGCACCATGTATTGAGAGCCGTTTCGATGCATCACAATTCAGCAACACTTACATTTAAACGCCCAATAGGTGGGGGCTAATGAGCCCCATGTATTGAGAGGCGTTTGGATGCAATACACACTATACTTTGTGTATTTCAACTATACTTGTAGCCAAACGCCCAATAAGTTGGGGCTAATGAGCCCCATGTATTGAGAGGCGTTTGGATGCAACACAATTCAGCTACACTTGTATCCAAACGCCCAATAGGTGGGGGCTAATGAGCCCTATATATTGAGAGGCGTTTGGACGCAGTACACACTATACTTGGTGTATTTCAGCTATACTACTATACAAACGCCCAATAGGTAGGGGCTAATGAAACCCCATGTATTGACAGACGTTTGGACCCAATACACACTTTACTTAATGTATTTCAGCCATACATGTATCCAAACCCCCATAGGTGGGGGCTAATGAGCCCCATGTATTGAGAGGCTTCTGGATGTAACATTCACCATGTTTAGTGAATTTCAGCAATACTTGTATCCAAGTGCCCAATAAGGGGGGGCTAATGAGCATCATGTATTGAGAGGAGTTTGGATGCATCACAGTTCAACACCACTTGCATCCAAACGCCCAATAGGTGGGGGCTAATGAGCCCAATGTATTGAGAGGCGTTTGGACGCAATACACACTATACTTTGTGTATTGCATCTATACTTGTAACCAAACACCCAATAGGTTGGGGGTAATGTGCCCCATGTATTGAGAGGCGTTTGGATGCAGCACAATTCAGTTACACTTGCATTCATTCACCCAATAGGTGGGGTTAATGAGCCCCATGTATTGAAAGGCGTCTAGATGTAACATTCATCATATTTAGTGAATTTCAGCAATATGTGTATCCAAACGCGCAATTGTTGGGGGCTAATGAACCCCATGTATTGAGAGGTGTTGAGAGGCAACATTCTCCAAGTTTAGTGAATTTCAACAATACTTGTATCAAAGCGCCCAATAAGGGGGCTAATGAGCACCATGTATTGAGAGGCGTTTGGATGCATCACAATTCATCAACACTTACATCCAAATGCCCAATAGGTGGGGGCTAATGAGCCCCATGTATTGANCACCATGTATTGAGAGGCGTTTGGATGCATCACAATTCATCAACACTTACATCCAAATGCCCAATAGGTGGGGGCTAATGAGCCCCATGTATTGATAGGCGTTTGGATGCAACACAATTCAACTACACTTGCATCCAAACGCCCAATATGTGGGGGCTAATGAGCCCCATGTATTGAGAGGCGGTTGGATGCTCCACAATTTAGCTACACTTGCATCCAAATGCCTAATAGGTGGGGGCTAATTATCCCCATGTATTTAGAGGTGTTTGGACGCAATACACACTATACTTTGTGTATTTGAGGTATACTTGTAACCAAACGCCCAATAGGTGGGGGCTAATGAGCCCCGTGTATTGAGAGGCGTCAGGATGCAACATTCACCATACTTAGTGAATTTCAGCAATACTTGTATCGAAGCGCCCAATAAGGGGGCTAATGAGCACCATGTATTGAGAGGCGTTTGGATTCATCACAATTCAGCAAAACTTATTTCCAAATGCCCAATAGGTGGGGGCTAATGAGCCCCATGTATTGAGAGGCGTTTGGATGCAATACACACTATACTTTGTGTATTTCAGCTATACTTGTAACCAAACGCCCAATAAGTCGGGGCTAATGAGCCCCATGTATTGAGAGTTGATCGGGACTTATAGGTCGTTACTTTCTAATCCGGTGAAGACTTAATTACCCTATTCTATCCTAACAAGTAGTATAGGAAAGTAGGGGTCGAACCACAAGGAACATGGGATTACTTAGCGTAGCCATTGAATGAAAGGGGAAGTTTTTGATTTGGAAATAAGGAGAATAAGCTAATCGATCGAAATAAATCTAATTCTAAACAAACTAAACTAAACGATGTTAAACCAATGATTAAAGACAATAGGGGAAAGGGGAAAGAAGCATGACAATCTAAATATCAAGGACGGAGCGATCACAAATCAAGCATGAGTCAAATGTTTCAAGCAAGGACACTAATTTGTGTAAGAGGGCTTAGATTTCTCTGCCCACCCTATTACACAATAACTCAACTTAGACCAATCCTAACACAATGGGTTGACAAGTTAGGAAAATTAGATCTCTCATTCTCTACCTCACTTACAACCCGGTTCGGTTTACTCTAAATCCCCACTAGCATGATGTCTCTAACCTCATGTCTAAATTTCTCAACCACACTTGGTTAGTCCAAAGTTCTATCCTAGAAGTTGGCCAAACTTCTATTCTAGCCATCAAAACAATACTAAAGGGCAAGAATCAACAAATTTCTCAAGCAAAACAATCAATCACTCCAAACTCAATCATCAAAATGCCATGATCTCTCCCCTCCCCTAGCTAGAAACCTAGCCTAGGAGAGGAGTACTCATACTAGTGAAAACCATAGATAAACCAAAAAAAACATAAAGCATGGAGAAACTAATAGACATGGATGATAGAGAATAATAACTAGACTAGCAAGAACTACTTAAAGATTCAAACTTTAAACTCACAAACTATAATCAAGGAKATTGAAAATAGATACAAACTAAGTAATCAACAAGCTAAAACATAAAAACAATGAACAAGTAAAGAGGGAAATGAGAGATGTTACCAAAGAACTAGAAGATTGAATAGATGGAGTTAATAGCAAAAAGAAGAAGAAATTGTTGAATGATGTTTACAAGCCAAAACCAAGGTGTTCTTCCTTTCTACAAACTTGAAAATCAAATGTTTTGTGTGCAGTCTAATATCTCCTCAACCAAGAAAAGTTGGGTACTTATATATTACATGAGAGAGAAAAGGAATAATCGGAGTAAATGAGTCGCCACAACATGGAGCGGACGCTCGAGGTTAGGGAGAGCGGACGCTCCCCAATGCGACAAAAGCTTGAGCTGGCAAGAGGGAAGAGAGAGCGGATGCTCAAGGCTTAGGAGCGGACGCCCTGGGTCAGTTGGAGCGGATGCTCCGAAGTACTCCAAAAAGTATTGCTTTTCCTCGACCTGTCTGAGAGGACGCTCACTCCTTAGAGCGGACGCTCTGAAATCCTCTGAACTTTCTGCCTCTCTGACTGCTTCATGAGCGGACGCTTTAGGGGAAGGAGCGTGCGCTCTGGGGCCTTGGGCGATGTTGTTGCATTTGGCTTCCTCTTCAAGCCTCAAATTTCCACTTCCATGCTCGAGCTTAGCACGCTTAACTCCGAATATTTCAGCAAGGACCTGCAATCACCTCATGCAAAATGTCGAAGCACTTGTATCCAAATTTTACCTCAAAAATAGTTGGAAAACACCCAAAAATAACACATAGTCCAAAATCTTGGTGACATGTGACGAGTGAAGGAAAAATTGACTGAAAACGCCCGATAAATGAGTGAAACAAAGGCTAAAAAGGGCGGAGAATGACCATAATATGGTGCATAAAAGCACTGACCAAGAGGCGTTTGGATGCAACACAATTCAGCTACACTTGTATCCAAACGCCAAATAGGTGAGGGCTAATGAGCAACATGTATTGAGAGGCGTTTGGACTCAAGACACACTATACTTGGTGTATTTCAGCTATACTATTATCCAAACGCCCAATAGGTAGGGGCTAATGAACCCCATTTATTGAGAGGCGTTTGGACGCAATACACACTATACTTAGTGTATTTCAGCCATACATGTATCCAAACCCCCATAGGTGGGGGGGCTAATGAGCTCCTTGTATTGAGAGGCGTCTGGATGCAACACTCACCATAGTTAGTGAATTTTAGCAATACTTGTATCCAAACGCCCAATAGTTGGGTGTTAATGAGCCCCATGTATTGAGAGGCTTCTAGAAGTAACATTCACCATGTTTAGTGAATTTCAGCAATACTTGTATCCAAGTGCCCAATAAGGGGGCTAATGAGCACCATGTAATGAAAGGCGTTTGGATGCAACACAGTTCAGCAACACTTGCATCCAAACGCCCAATAGGTGGGGGCTAATGAGCCAATGTATTGAGAGGCGTTTGGACGCAATACACACTATACTTTGTGTATTGCATCTATACTTGTAACCAAACCACTAATAGGTGGGGGCTAATGTGCCCCACGTATTGAGAGTCGTTTGGATGCATTACAATTCAGCTACACTTGCATCCAAACGCCCAATAGGTGGGGGCTAATGAGACCCATGTATTGAGAGGCGTTTGAATGCAGCACAATTCAGTTACACTTGTATCCATACACCCAATAGGTGGGGGCTAATGAGCCCCATGTATTGAGAGGCGT
>SNQN01010879.1:0-20582 GCA_008642245.1 Bassia scoparia | reverse complement strand
ACGTAGCTCTTGCCAATCTTGGACACTAGACAGTCAGGTAGGCTGTCAGTTCGAAGGGAACACAGTCATAGAACTTATTTTATGAGTCTAGAATTTGTTTTGGTTAGGAAAGTTTAAATTGTATATTTATGAGTCCTTAAACTGGAGTTTAGACTGTGTTTTGTGGTCAGATTTTAAGTTGGGTTTTGTCCAGCTCTTCGAACCAAGTTGTAAGAGTGTTTTCACACTTTTTTTTGGGAATAAAAGTTAGATGTTATGATGCCTTCATTGCCTCGCTTGTAAGAGTTTATCTTAATTGCAGTTATCTCTTGTGCCTTATTCTTGGGTTTAATTTTGATGCTTAGTTCTTCTGTCCCATTCTTTTAGAGATTTAAATAGAACTTTAAATAGGGCATGCCCAGGATATAGTATTTAAAAGATGGCACATTATCATATATTCATACCTTAAAAACACAAAATTGCCTTTTGAGCCATCAGTGCATTAGTTAAGCCTCAATATTAAAGAAATTGAGGTAAATTTCCTCCATTTTACATAAAAACTCATATGTTTCATACTCAATTCCTTCAATTTTGAAGCTAAATCTACGCATATTGCTATGATACTGCTCCATTGTAGCTGTATTTTGATGCTTAGTTTGTTAGTTTTTGTTGGGATTTCAGGATGTTTTCTTGATGTAAATCACTGCCATTTCATGTACTTTGTATCTTTTATGAAGCATACATGCATGATTATTGATTAATTCCTAATGTTTATGTTTTGCTTATTTTGGAATTCAGAGCATATATATAATTAAGGGTTGTGAGATAAATGAAAAATGATAATTATTAAAATTCAGCTACTTCTTAGATTATAAATTAGGTTTGTGCATGTTAATTAGGTCTTGTTTTGGAATTAATTAGAACTTGAGATTCCAGAGCTCTTAGTGGTATTTTTTGGATATTTTCTTGATTTATTGAAGTTATAATTGAATGAATAGGAAGATATTGCAAAAGGATGGTGATAAAATTAAGATTTGTTGGTGTTATCATAAGGAAGGGAAAAAAATCAGTTGCTCATAAAGAAGGGCCAATACAACCAGTTGACTGGACAACAACACCTAAGTCATGTAAGCCTGTCAAAAAAATAAAATAAACATCTGCAATAAAAACACTAGAGGCAACAAATAAGGCAAAATAAACAACATTGTAAGAAAAATCTGAAATAATGCGTGGATCTATAACCCATTTAATTCAAATTGAATCGAATCTATGAACTACTTGGACTTATGAACTACATCTTCTGTAAAGGCATCAGATTAACTCAAACTGATAATACTCAACAAAGACAAATACCCATTTCATAAATTCAGCTAATTCATTTAATTTAAGCTTTAAACCCATCATATAAGTTTGTTAGCACCCAATAAAATACAGCCTTGATACATAAGGAAAGAAGTACAACATACTTGAGCATAAGTACTTCAAAGGAAAAAGAAATATGGTTAAAATGTCAACTTTCGAACCTTGATATTAAAAAGAAAGAAAAAACTTTGAGTAAGAAAGAACACGAGTATGATGTAAAAAGAGAAGACGGTGTAATTAGATGAAATGCAGAAACAGTAAGAAGAAACCAACAGTTTTATTATGAAAGTTGAGTTTCGGAAGCTAAAAAATACTCAGCTTATGGAGTAAATTGACTTGTACTGCTTTGCCTTAATTAAATTTGTTATGCACATAATCATCCAATTAGGAGTAATGATCCTTTTACTTCATTATTTTTCTCTGTAATGTTCTTTTTCATCTATTTTTATTCGTATTATAAATAATTATATCATATGCTTTGTTCATACGAGTAGTTAATTGATCAATGAAAAAAATACTATGCTTTATTTCGTTTGTTTTGGTTCAATTTTATGTCATCTTTGTTCTTTGCAGTGGCTGATAAGTAGATATCTTGTCGTGAATATTATGCTTGTCTTTTGCAGATACATCCAAACAACTCTTTGTTGCACACTGGACGGTTGTTTCAACAATTCTGTGTCGATATGTATGTCAAGCTTGAAAATACGCGGCTTGATTTCTTTRGCTACAATCAGGCTGCTATTCGAGCTGATTTGTATCAGGGAATAATCGATAKTGCAGWGACAGGAGAAGAGAATTCAGGCAATACGGGGCATAGYATTATTTTACCTCCTAGCTTCATTGGTGGGCCGCGTGATATYCAGCGCCGATATTTGAATGCKATGGCGCTTGTCCAGCGTTTTGGGAAACCAGATCTGTTTGTGACAATGACATGTAATCCAAATTGGCCTGAGATCAAAGAGGAATTGAAGCCTGGTGAACTTGCACATAATCGGCCGAATTTGGTGGTGCGCATTTTTAGAGCAAAACTCACCCACCTAAAGGACCTTATCATGCGTAAGCATATTCTTGGGGAAGTTGCAACATATATATATGTAGTAGAGTTCCAGAATCGAGGCTTTTCCTATGCCCACTTCCTAATTATTTTTGAAGCCTCAGTATAAGGTTAAATGCCCAGAAGACTATGATCGATATGTGTCTGCTGAGTTGCCTCTTACATCACAGACACATTTGCGAAAGTGTGTTGTAAGTCATATGATGCATGGTCCTTGTGGCGCATTGAACCCAAAATGTGGGTGTATGAGAGATCAAAATGGCCATCGTAGATGCAAATTTGACTATCCAAAGACCTTCTCTTCTTACACAACAACAAATGACGATGGTTATCCTTCGTATAGAAGAAGTAATACGGGAGAAACTATTGCAGTCAGAGGTGTTGAGTTGGATAATCGGTGGGTTATTCCTTATAATCCATATTTACATGCTTTTTTTGATTGCCATATAAATGTGGAGGTATGTGCGACAGTTGAGGCTGTTAAATATCTTTACAAGTATGTTTATAAAGGCCATGATTGGGTCGCCTTTAACATCTCTAGCGCCGAGAATCAAGAGCCTTGTAATGAAATCGACATATTTCAAAAAGGTCGATGGATATCTCCTCCAGAGGCTATCTGGAGGATATTCGACTTTGCTTTGAATGAGATTTCTCCTGCTGTCTTGCCTTTGCAAGTGCATTTGCTCAATATGCAAAACGTTTTGTTCAACTCATCTGAGAGCAATAGCTCAATCTTGTCTGATGAGACTCATTCAAGGACCATGCTAACTGAATATTTTGTGATAAATCGAGCCAATCCCTCTGGTCCAAAGTACTTGTACTCTGAATTCCCAGAACACTTTACTTGGGACTCAAAAGGAAAGTGTTGGCAAAAGAGGAAAAGGGGTATGGTTGTAGGTAGGTTGACATTCGTGAACCCTTCGGAACCTCATCGATTTCATTTACGGCTARTGCTTACTAGGATWAGAGGAGCAACYTCATTTGRTGATCTARTGACAGTCGACGGGCATGTGTACAGTACATTTCAAGAGGCTTGTATGGCGCATGGTTTGATTGAACATGATGATGCAGCCGAGCGGTGCTTAGATGAAGCCATTTGTCTACACATGGCTCCTGCTCTTAGGCGATTATTTGTCACTCTTCTTATATTTTGCAACCCTCCTAATCCAAGAAACTTGTGGGAAAAWTACCACYAATACCTTTRAGAAGARATTCGACACAACCATCCTGAATATTCMGATCAAATGATACTCTCACTTGTYACTCAGAAAGTTAAGCAGCTCTTGGATGGGATAGGCAAAAAACTTGAAGAATTTGGTCTTTAGGATGTGGAACAACCAGAGGTTGATGATATTCGAGTCATACGTGACATTGAAGACATTTTGCAAGCGCCAATTGCTGAAGAACATATTGCTGCCCGAAAACAATTAAATCCTGCACAAAAGATGGCTTACAAAGCTATTGTTCAGCATGTAAAGAACAAGACTCCGGGCTGTTTTTTCATTGATGGTCCAGGTGGCACAGGAAAGACTTTTTTATATAATGCATTGTACGCTAAAATACGAGCTTCAAATAAAATCGTCTTGTCAACAGCTTCATCTGGCATAGCAGCTTCAAATTCGCCTTGCGGTCGAACAGCGCATTCACGGTTTAAGCTCCCAGTTGATCAGGATACACATATAACATGTAATGTTCCCAAACAGGGTGCTCTTGCAGCATTGTTGAAGCAAACATCACTTATTATATGGGATGAAGCACCCATGGCCAACAAAGGAAGTGTGCATTCTTTGGATCTGTATTTAAGGGATATATGTGACTCAGAGCTTCCTTTTGGTGGTAAAGTCATTGTCCTTGGAGGAGAATTCAGACAAGTCCTCCCGGTTTTGCCCAAAAAATCGCTGCAGGAAGCTGTTGAGGCAAGCATTGTGTCATCCTTTCTATGGCCTTCTTTCAAAAGATTTCAATTGAGCGAAAATATGCGTGCTCGTACAGATCCTCAATATGCGCATTTCCTTTTAATGTTGGGTGACGGCAAGTTGCAGCATGATGAGGTTGCAGATATTAGGCTCCCAAGTGATATGGTTGTGTCATTTGATGCTGCTTCTGATCCAGTTGATATGATAATCAAGGATGTCTTTCCTGAATTCGAACAATCAGTGTTCAACTCTGATATATTCAGCGATCGATCTATTCTCACTCCGAGAAATGATGAGGTTGATTTGATAAATTCTTCAATAATTGAAAAGTTCCTAGGAGAATCAGTGACATATCACATACAATATCGATAAATTGCTAGGTGATAGTTGTAATCTATATCCGGCCGAGTTCTTGCATACACTTGCTCCAGAAGGTATGACCCCGCACGAACTTAAGTTGAAGGCAAATTGCCCTGTTATGTTATTGCGTAATCTGGATCCAGCAGGTGGCCTCTGCAATGGAACAAGGTTAGTATGTAAACAATTTTTCCCAAATGTTATTTTGTGCGAAATTACAATCGGCTTTGCTTGGGGCCAATTTGTTTTATCCATAGGGTTAGTCTCCGTCCACCTGCTTCATCAAATTTTTCTTTTCAGTTTGAAAGGATTCAGTTTCCTATCAAACTCAGCTTCGCAATGACCATCGACAAATCTCAAGGCCAAACTCTTAACCATGTTGGGATTTACTTGAAACAACATTGTTTCTCCCATCGTCAGCTTTATGTAGCTCTTTCCCGAGCTCGTCATTCATCTAATGTCAAAGTGATGATTCAGGGGGATTCAGATGTGTTTGACAAGGTTGTTAGGAATGTTGTTTCGTTTGAAGTTCTTAGGCGTATAGGAATAATTGTATAGCAGTAGTAATGGACACTGGTGGGTTTTTTTTCAGTTTCTTATGCATTTCCAAATGTGCTTCAGAAATATTTGGGGTTTGCTTAATGACATATGTATTCCATTCTCCATGCTTGTAATGTTGCTTCAAGATGAAGCATGCATAGCAGCCCTATCAACAAACAATGTGCTTTTGTAATTATGCACAATGTTATTTTCCCTAGGGGATTTTTTGTTAGTAGCCTTGTCAAATGAAATAACTTTGTTGTATTTCTAAGGATACTCCGTAAGAAAACTAATATCATTTGAAAACATGAACTCTATGAGTTGTTATATGTATTGTCGTTCATTGCCGATTCTGTAAATCAGTTACACCCTAGGCACCTGGTACAATTGAAATTTATGGGTTAAATGCCATATTTGATGTCAATATGTCCTGCTGATAATGTTTAGGGGAAAACATTACATCATTTGCTCTTTTTGCATTTGTTGTTGTTGTTGTTGATTTCTTTGACATACAACAAAATTTTCCAAATTGAATTTCTTGATTTTACCAACTTTTCTCATGAACCTCAATATATGCCAAAATGAGGTTGGATGCATTGCTTGGGTTCCTATTGAACTTATAGCTGTTTGTGAAAGCATATACATGTTCATTTGCAGTATTTAGTTGGTTTGTCTCTATGATTTTAAATACAATGAAAAAGGGTCCAGTGTAATCTTTTCATAATACTTGAGTTGGTGACATTACAGCATTAACAGGTTTAGTTTACACTTGTTGCTTATTGAAGAAGCTTCTTTTTCGCTTTATTTTTATGCTTCATCCAATTCTTTATTACCTAGCTGCCTAAATGTACTACAAAATCTTATGAAGTTTTAGAAATATTTTTCTTTTACTACAAAATATTTTGTTTACGTTGACATTTGCTGCATTCTGGGTATTGCACAGCAGTTTTGGGAGTGCAATTAACAGATGTATTGGGAAAGTTAACCTGAAGTGAATTGATTGTGCCTATACACCTATACACAATTTACTTTATATGCCTCCTCTAACAAAATAACCTCATTTACATTGGGTTCAGATATCCCTCCCTAACTTACAGCAGATATTAATATTACACAGTGGTTAATAGTATGTTTCACAAGCAACACAGATTTACCATCATTGCACCTAGATTTTTGCTGATCTTCTTTTTTGAATTTTTTTTTTTTTTGCACTTGTCCTTTTTCAATTTATTTATCTTCCCTTTTATGTGCTTTCATTATTTGGTGTCTTTCTATAAATCATCCCTCTTAGTCTTATCTTTTTCATTTACCTCTTTGTTCTTCCCTTCTTTTCTTCACACTGATTCTTTCAAGTATTTACTTCCTAACCTTTTAAATTCTCAAGTTCCTTGGATATTTTAGTCCTTAATCTCTCTATTTTACTAATCCTTCCTGCCATTTGCTTGCAGGCTTGGTTAGCAAACCATGAAACCAGAATATACACCCTTAAAGAAGCTTGACAGCTCAGTTGGGGATGTCAAAGTGAAGGTTAAGGTTATCCAAAAGAGTGAACCACGTCAATTTCCTCCAAAGAGAAGCTACCAGAGATTGTTGCTCCAGGATGATGAGGTATGTAACTACTTTCTTACCCTTTTTTTCCACCAGTGGTCTGTTTATAAGTATTTGTTCCCTGTMTAATTTATTTTCTTAAGTATATATAATAAAGGGAAGATAAGTTTAACATGTTAATGAACAACACAGAAAGTGAAAAAAGCACAGAAGATAAATAATATCTTCCCTTTTCTGTACTTGTAATCAATTTATGGGTATATGTTTCATGATTTTGTGTTTTGCAGCTTCTTGTTTCATTTTATGTTATTGAAAGTTCTACTTGTTTACCGCTTGTGTTTACTTTTTCTTTTTTCAAATGTTGGATTGGACTGAAATGCTACATATACTATATAATTAGGTGAAAGTCATTGGATAGTGTTGATTTTTTGAAGTTCATTGCTGGTTTCATACGGTTGCCTAGAATAATATGTTTCTTGGTGTTTGGTTGAATTTCATAACCGTACTCATCATGAGCAATGGAACTTGAGGTTGCTTGTTATTTGAATTTTGATCAAATTTTGGCATTTGCAAGACTTGGTGTTTGATTGAAAAGCATTTAGATCAAATTTTGGCATTTGCAAGACTTATAGAGCAGAGCTAAAAGCTATTTAACATGTTAATGAACAACAAAATTTTAAGGATGCAACCATCATGCATTTTCATTCATGTTTGTGTTTGGACAAGTATGGTTTGCCATTCTCAAGTAGTATGTTTATCTTTTTACATAGATTAAGTGTTATGGATTTGTTTAAAGAGGAAGTCATGCAGAAAAAATCTTGAATGAATCATAAGAATAAACCTGTTTAGAATTTGCAGTGTTTTATGAACTTACTGTGTGTATTCCAATGATATTATTTGAAATCAACAATGAAAATATACATATGTATCATTGATACGATGAACATGTCTTTCTACACAAGGATGAATATGAGCTGCTAAACAGATTTTTTAAAATTTATTTTTCATGAATTGTTGAACGACGGATTAATGGTAATAATTAGATCTTCTTTCAACACAGTTTCGTGACTCATTGAAAATAAAAGAAAAAAGCCACAAGCCAAGGGTTATTGGGAATATGTAAAATTTTTTTATGATTGATGCCTGGGATTTTATGGCCTGCTACTTATTTTATTTAACGAAACAAACTCATATATTTTGCTGGACAAAATCATGTTCCCTTGTTTATGATGAATATTACCAGCTATAGCTGTCTTTTTAGGCCATAAGAAACTAAAATTTTCGGAGTATAGGGCTTGTTAGAAAATATGAACACTGCATTATGGCTAATACATGTGGATGTTCATAGTGTCGCGGTTTTATATTTCTAACAACCACCCTTTTGGAAATCAGGGCACAACTATGAGAGGAACGATCTTTGGGGATGACATTAAGACATATGCTGAAACCCTAAAAAAGTATGGAGAGTATGAACTTTCTGGAGTAAGCGTCAAGCCTTTACCAGGTGGTGACTATCAGATTAATTTCAGTGACAAAGTTCGCATTATGCCTCTTGATCTATCAGCTTGCTCTGATCTACCACAGTATCGGCACTTGTCTGGGATTCCCCGAAGTCACACAGATGATGATGACCTTATAGGTATTGCTGTAAAATACTATCTGCTATTTGATAGCAATTCATTTTCCCCGTTTATTGAATAATACCTGATTGTTGATGCCATTCTATGTACAAAGACATTGTGGCAGCAGCCGTTTACGTAGGTGAAGTCCGTACAGTCACTCGCGGTACTATCGAAGACAAGGTCAGAGAAATACTCTTAGCTGACCACACGTAAGTTTTCCCTCCTCACACATAGTCTTAAATACTCATTCAATTCTTGCCTTGCTCTATGTGACATTTAAGTTCTCCGGCTGCATTGATTCTCGCCCAAACAAGCTCGCCGCATGGAATGAGCAGCTTTCAAGGAATATTCTTTCTACCGAACATGGCCAAACAGCTTTGTGGTCATTGGAGTGACTGGCTTACGGCCCATATAATATCAAGGTTTGCCATTACACCTTTGCCTACATTATATCCTCACTGTTACATCTAAGATATTAGTACATAGATTACCACTCATTGGTTTACTCCCCCCATAAACACACATATTTTATCTACATGTTCATGCATGCTACTTTCAAGTTGTAATCTAATATTATATGCTTAAGCACTCCGTAATGGTTAGAGTAAATAATAACAATTCACCTAAAAAATCATTTAAAGAATTTGGGTAAATTATTTACTGGAGTAAGTATATATGTATACCATGGCTGATTTTGATATGTTGCTCTGGATATGAATCACAAATACTCAATGATATTTGGCTGTCATTTTTTTCTGCTCACTTCAATCGTTATATGTTTGCATCAGTATGTGTGTGTTGTTAGTGCGAGTGTGTTATTAGTACGAGTGCAGACTGCATATTGCTTGTATTGTTTACACTCGTTCTTGTGGCTTTTTAATTTTGTTCATTAATTATCCTGTTTTAATCATCTCTCAACTAAAGATAAGGACATTAGTGATATTTCCAAAATGGCTTCTAATGAATTTATGGGATTTATTTATTTTCCACTTTAAAATAGAGAATAAAATTGATGATTTGAGTTGTGCTTATAATGTGCTTCATTATGTGCCTTGGTATTAGACCTAAGTTGAAGGAACATATGCAGTACTATGTGGATCACCCTGAGGAAATTAACAAGATTGCAAAAGTGAAAGCCCAAATAAACTGGATACATGATTATTACTAAAAATTAGAACAGACTCTAATGAACACGAAACACTAAATCACTAATGAATTAGAGTTGCAACTTTTATACTATTCGAATAATACATTTTAAATTACAAATTGCCATCCAACATTCAACTCAATCCAGAATAAAAAAGAAATCAAGAGCATGAAAAATACCACAGAATCATTGCTAACAGTCCAGCAATAATACCCCACATTGTCACAAAACTTCTATCTCAAGCCAAGAAAAAAAACAAAAAAACATAAATAAGAACAAGGACATTGAATCCAATGTCCAACCTATAATAATTGAACGCTTTGTCTAGCTCTTGCTTGAGAGGATTTTGTCTGTTTATAATTCTATAATGCTTGCTTCGTTTTGAAAGAAACACAACAAAGTAATACTGCTTCAACCTTTAGGTAATGACTTCTCTCCATTTGCCCAAGTTTTACTCTAAAGACAACAGCCTGTACAGGTTTTGCTGACAAACCAACTGGTGAAAAGGCAGAAGCCATGCGAGCTTAGTAAGAAAGTGTACACCGAGTGCTATTAGCCAATATCTTCTCTTTTTTGCTCACCTTGGTTTTTAATAAACAGGGTTCGGCAAAATAAGACACCATCGAACAATTGGCGGGCCAAAGCCATCTCACTGTCCAGCTCTCAAAAAACTCCTACACCAATTGAAGAGATACAAGACAAAAAGGTTTATCTTGCTAACTTAAAGCTTAATTCAAAACAACCCAAGGAAACATAATTAACTTAAATCAAATAGGACAGTAGTTCATTACCTGTTTACTATATCTCCTAAGACTTCAATTAGCACCTAACGCTTTCATACTTGTTCCATATCTTCTCATAATTCAAAGCTTTCCATCTATGCTAAAAAAATAATATAAGGAAATATGTATTTGAATTTAAGTTCAAATTAATTTGATTGCAAAAAAAGAAGGAACAAGATAGAGCAACTTATATGCTTACCAATTTTATAAGAAATATGCATTTGAATTTAAGTTCAAATTATTTTGATTGCAAAAAAAGAAGGAAAAAGATAGAGCAACTTATATGCTAACCACTTTTGCATTTTCCTTGCTAGGCAAGCACTATGTGGCAAGATGAGAAATTCTGGATCCAGGCAGTGTTGTTGCAACTTTCCGAGAAAGATATATACTGCTACATCGGTTGCAGCTCGTGCGGCCGTACAACAACTGAAGAGGTCGGTGCCAAGTTTGCCTGTCAGTATTGTCGGAGTACTAACTCCATTTCTTCCTTCCGGTACGCAGTGGTTTCCCCTTTCACTGATTCAGTTGCTCTCACCCATAATGCACCCCTATTAATATTCTTTTCACTCTTGCCTTAGGGCTTCCATGAACACCATCGCCGCTGATATGTCAGCTACAATCAAAGTGGCTGCATTTACACAAGAGGTGGAACTTATCTGTGGCCTGACATGCGCGGAACTCACTGCCATGAAGGATGATGTACGTTAGCGCTTTGTTTTCCCCCATCTCCCAAACCTACCTTTGGTAATGCTGACAATTTTATTTGTGTTCACTAGGAAAACCCTAAACCATTTTCAAAGTTCCTGGAACAGATTCAGAAAAAAGAGATGCTGCTACATATCTCACCCACAAATGCTCTCACAATTAGCAACACTTTGAAATGGACTATTCGCCAAGTCGAACACCCTGCTGAAAAAGAATAGGTTCCCCGACCCTCAACTGTCCTTTGGGAGTTATTCTCGTCTTGCTTGCAGTTTGTTATGTAATATATATCGGCTCTATTGAAGTCTACTATGCTACTTCCACGCAATTTGTTATGCTTGTTCTCTAAAGACTTGTTTACATTATTGTCCTCTTTTGCTGTGCTATTGTCTTTGACAAACAATGGTTCATGCACACCACAGTAGTGACTTTAACCTGCTTCTTCTTTGTGTTGCTTTATGCTATGTGACTCTGTTAGTGTATGGTTAACGCTCTCGATTATGCTTCCAATTAGCTTTTCCTATGCAGCTATTGATTTAGTTTCTCTTTGTTATTTCCATTTGTTAGATATGCCCCAAATTATATTCAGTACAGCATGCATGAGCTAATTACCATTGCAATGATAACAAAATAGAAATACAAAAATATCACCCTAGACATGTTTGCTCCTTTTAGCACTTTAAGGTTTATGTATATTTTCAAATATACTAATCTAACATATAATGACTAACTAATATACATTTATGTACACTTTCGCTTGCATCTACGTAATTATATAGTATTCAAAAACCCGCTACTTACTAATCAATACTTAAAGTGGACCACGGCGCGCATTGCGCGCCGGGGAACACTAGTAGAAAGAAAATAAAGCAAGAGAATTATTATGAAACTTTTGTATAAAGAAACTGATTTAATTTTTAAAAAACTGATGAAGTATAATTCGTGTACTCCCTCTCTTTTTATTTACTTGCACTATATATCATAAATTAATGTATCAAATTATTTGCAACATTTCTATTTGGAAAAATTGTCAGCAACTACCCACTTTTTTGTCACTTTTGAAAACAACTACCTAGATTGTTTTTTATTTAAAACAACTACCCACTTTTTATGTTTTGTTTGCGAATCACTACCCACTTTCAGAATTTCAAACTTGCGGAAGGCATAACTACTTAAAAACAACTTCAAATCACGTGATTCTTGAGCATATTTCATGTATTTTTCCGATATCCACAACTTTTATGAAGGAACCATGTCCAAAAAAGAGATGGATAGCTGAGAAAAGACTAAAAACTAAGTATGACGAGGTTTGGGTGGTTGAGTTGTTTTGGTGGGTGTTGGGAGGTTTTAGAGGTGAGAAACAACAAAGTTAAGTAATTTTGTAATTGGGATGCCACGTTAGCGTGGTTTCAGGTGGTTAATACGGTGTTAAGTGGCCAAATCCAAAAGTGGATAGTGATTCGCAAAAAAAAAATTGAAAATATGGGTAGTTGTTTTCAATAAAAAACAATCTGGGTAGTTGTTTTCAAAAATGAAAAAAAAGTAGGTAGTTCCAATTTTTCCTTTCTATTTTATGCATGTACACCTTATCAAACATTTAATAACATACTTTTAACATGAATAAAAAAAAAAACCTGGAATCATATTTATTATCCTTCTTACTTTCAATTTGATCCATACAAATATTCAACCACTTGCAACTTTCAATTAAATTTTTCCCCAACTTGCACATAACTCTACTATCATCAATACTCTCCTAAAAACCGTAAATTTTGTTATGGTACAAGTAAAAAAAAATTGAGGGGGTATAATTTTATGTCTTATGTCAAATGACCATTGTGTAATAATATTTGTTATTTGTGGTCATTAGTCAACAAAATTTTTAGTACCAGGAAATTAATGTGTTCAATCAAGATCTTGCATTTATCAGCCAATGTACATTTGTCCGTGTCGATTTATGCATGCGTTCTAATGAGATTTTTTTTTAGAACATCCATAATGGTAACCGGTAAGTTACAAATCTTGTAACTATATTTGTTATGTATTTTCAAAGTTACAACTATCACAATACAAATTATAAGCCTTATAGTTTATATCARAGTGAAAAAAAGGGAAAATAAATACACAAGTGGAACTCAAAACCTTGTAACTTATCAAAATTACAAGATTTATACAAACTATGGCTCTGTTCTATTCACCTTATCGGAACTTATTTTTTCTTGTCTAAACTTATTGTTTCTTTTCTGAACTTACCTTATTTTTTCTGAAGTTGTGTTCTTTTCAACTTATTTTTTCTAAAGTTGGGGAGGATAATAATTGTGTTCTTTTCAACTTATATTTTCTAAACTGAACCTATTTTTTATTATCTGAACTTATTTTTTCTTATTTGAACTTATCTTTTATGAAAAATAAGTAAAACAAAGTTGAACAGAACAAACTCGTATCTTACTTTTCTCCATAATGATTGAGCTTGTAACTTGGAATTATGTATATTTACAACCTAATCAGAGATGGCAATGGGTAGCGACTGGGTAGGATCGGCCTAGACCCAGACCCAGACCCGGTTATTTTTTTGAGATCTAGTCCCGACCCAGATCTATTGGGTCTAAAAATTTTGGACCCTGACCCAGACCCAAACCCTATGGGTATGACGGGTCCATGGGTCCTCATATGGGTCTTTTTTAATTATGTTTTAAATTGAACATTTTAATTCAATTACTTCCTCCGTATCATAAAAAACGCAACTTTCGGGAGGGTCGGACTCCTAGGCAATTTTTCTTAGTGAATAATTAGGCATTGTAWGGGTATGTAATTAGGCCATATATTATTGATATAATTAAATTAAATATGATTTAAGGACCACCCATTCAACCACACAAGTGACACCACAACCACCCCCGCTGCCACCACTGCGCACTCAACCACGACCACCACCGTAGACCTCCACCACGCAGACCCACCACCTACCTCAACTTCACCCCACAGACCCACAACCGCAAGCTTCACCACGCAACTCCACCTCGCAATAAACCACCGCAAGCTTCATCTTCGATCCTCCACCACCGCAAGATTCAACTYCCACCACAGTCGCCAAACCAAATCCTTCTCCTCTCTTTCTCTCTCCTCACTTCACTTCGAGGTCCTTGAACCTCCTCTCACTTAATTAAACTCATCATCTTCAATTTCGCAAACTCATCATCTTCGATTTCAAATTCAAATTCAATCAATCGTTGCTTAGATCTGTTTCGATTCCGCTCTAATTCGATCATCTTCCCCCAATTTTTGTGTTTAATTTAGGTTTATTTTGGTGGTGCGCGGTGGTTGGTGCGCAGTGATGGTCGTGGTTGAGTGCGCGGTGGTGGTGGGTGCGCGGTGGTGGTGGTGCGTAGTGTTGCTGGGTTGAATGGGTTGAAATTAGGGGGATGAGTTAGGATTAGGATGATTTAATTAGGGAGAACAATTTAGGATTGGAATGATTTAATTGTGTTTTAAGTTATTTTAGTAAGGGTAAAATATTCTTTTTATAGCTAAAACTTACCTCAAAAGGAAAGAAAATGAAAGTTGCATTTATTGTGATATTTCCAAAAATGACAAAAGTTGCGTTTTTTTTTTATACAGAGGAAGTAATTGTTTTGCTCTATTTCATATGTTTGTACTAGTGATGACTATCGCTTAAATATAAAAATACCTCATAAAACCTTAAAATATAACAAAGCATTACAATTTGCGAGTGTTAAATAAAATAACTCAAAAGGTTTGTTCTATTCACCTTATTTTACTCAACTGAACTTATCTTATCTTAGCTTATTTTTTCTGATTTGATCTTATCTGATCTTTTTTTTTTCTTATCTGATTTTTTTTTTTTGCACTGAACTTATGTTATTTTATCTGAAGTTGTTTTGTAAGAGGGGAAATAATAAGTTTGTTCTTTTCAACTTAATATTATTTTCTGAACTGAACTTATTATTTCTGAAATGAACTTATTTTTTCTTAGCTCGCTGAACTTATTTTTCTTATTTTTTTTATCTAAACTTATTTTTCCTGAAAATCAGTAAAGATATATTGAACATAACAGATCCAAAGTCACAACTTACAAAGAGTATAAAACTAGAGAAGGTAAAGAGGCAAAGACTTTTGTTTAGAAATGAAAAAAATGTATGTATAATTCGTGCAATAAAGTTCAGGATTTTTTTTTTAAAAAAGTATATATTTTTTTTATTCAATAGGTCCATAGATTCGGGTATGGGTTTGGTGTTTTTGACCCAATCCATTCATCTTTGAATCCAAACCTGATTCAATGGGTCTAAAATTTCTGGACCAAAATCCTTATAAATGAGTCTGGATCGGGTCCAAGACCCATTGTCATTAGTACTTTCAATCAATAATTGTGGATGATAAATTGATAACTACTCTTGAGTAACTCTAATAATTTAGTTGCACGTTAAAGCACATCCACAACGATAACATAGAAATAAAGAAGAGAAAAAAGTAAAAAGTAAATATGTGAAGCTTTTTTTMACGTGTAGCTTAAATATGTGAAGCTTAAAACTTGTTCTATAACCTATTTTGTTCCTCATTTGAACTTATTATAATTTGAATTTTTGCGTTTTTGCAAGCAAGTCTTTTCAAGAAAATATCCGTGGTCGATGCTCTTACTAAGATAACTCATCTAAGACTCTAATGGGGTGTTTGTTTTGTGGGAATAGATGGGTTGGAATAGGAATTTGAATTTAATGTCCTAAACTCCAATGTTTGTTTGTGGGGAATGAGATTATTTGGGGTCAATTCCCATAACTTTATTACCTAGGGGGTTGGTATTAGATGGAGAATTCATATTTATTTTCTTTTTCCTTTTTTTTTGCTCAAAGTTACTTCTTCATCCAATTTTATTTCCTTTTTTTCCCTTTTTAAATTCTCATTTATTCCCAAATCAATATCAAACAAGGGATTGAGATAATTTTATCAATTCCCACCTTCTAATTCCCATTCCCATACTATATTACCCAAATTCTCATTCCCACTTGCCAAACGCCCCGTAAGAGTTCTCTTTTTTATATAATTCATTCGAGTTGGAATTCTCTAGAGTTATGAATTGGTGTAGTTGCTAAAGTACAACAAATCTAAACCCCACAATTATAGGTCAATAGCTAAAATAATTTTACTTGTAAAAAATAAAAGTAAAATATAATATAATGCAAAACTCTCCGTCTCATACAACGTAACTCCACCAACTTTTCAATTCATAACTCTAGAGGATCCTAACACGATTCATTTAATTAAAGTCTTGAGGACTATATATAATACAGTATGTTTTAAATGAAAATAAAGAATTTAAATCAAACATTTATTATATTGGCTATTGTGTTGTTTTATCTTGTTTTAATTAATTAATTTATTTTTTTTTTGAAAAGTTTTATGCAAGAATTTAGGAGGAAAATATGGTGTTGAAGATAGTGGATGCTACAGTAGCAAGCTTCAATGGAGTATTCAACCAATTCAAAGAGGAAGCAGCAAATAACAAAGCTAATTTCATCCTTTTTTTGGCTGATAATGATCCTTCTACTTCTCGCAGTTGGTGTCGCCGTGTCGCAGTTGGAGTCGTGGTTAATTAGGAAGGAGGTAGGAAGGAGGAGGAGAAAGAAGGATGAAGGTTGAAGAATGGAGGAGAGAGATGAGATTATGGGTTAATTAGGTGACATTTAGTGTTACTGAAAAAATGCCTACGGTGTAACTGTTTAGCGGTTTTTTGCCCAATTAAGGTATTCTGGGGCTATTTTTCTCTAATGTGAGGGAATAGTAGCTTGTTCTAAAAAACACGGGGGTATAGAGTTAATAGGCTTAAACTCAAGGGGCTACATGGTTGAAATATCTATTTTATTATTAATGTTAATGCCAGTCAACATGTCGTTTAATTAAATATGTAAAAATTAATTTGAAAAAATGTAATTTATGCCACTGGGCTGTCATGCTAATCAAATTAAATGATTACGATAACAAAAAGCATTGCGCAAAGTAATTAATGGGCCTCATCGAAGCAGTGAGTTGTTATGCACAATTAATCACTTAAATTCGTGATGTTTTAAACAACTTAGGTTGAATTATTGATTGTTGACCTCATGGGTCCAATTCTCCACTAATTTAGTATTTGGTAACCCATAATTCAAGAAATGCTTGAAATACTTCCTGCTGTCTGTTCCTTTACTCCATACATTGTGTTCTATGAGTTTCCTAGACACATGCGTAATCTGAGTTTTCTATCAATATCAATATATTTCTCATACTACAGTTTGAGACATAATCTTCGAAATCGAAAATATATTGCCATCTATAAATAAGGATTCGGAAAAAATGTATATCAAGAAGCAATCGACGACAATAAAGAAAAATCGCCATGAGACCAATTGTCTTCCTGAATAGTGAATAGTTCTTAAAAGTCAAAATGTAACAAGTAATTGTAATCGGCAATGGAGTACGCAATACCAAGAATTAGAAAAAAAATAACGTGGACGAGCCAACCACATAATTAGAGTAATAAGAGAAGACAGTGATACTACCGTATTAAAATTCACCCACAGTAATAAAATAGCACTATACGTCGAATTTGATTAGTTTAATATCAAAATTTGTTGTCATGCTACATATAAAGTTGCATTATTTTCGTCTCCGTTAAATGTACGGAGTACTAGTTAGCTATCAATTGTGTGAAAAGAGGTCACTTACCATTAATGAGACTAAAAGAACTTATTTTAAATTGGGTAAATGTTTTGGCTAACCCAAAAGGGTTGCTAACTTAATAGATAGCAGATGAATAAAAAGAATACAATTAATACACTAGTATATAGTGGAGAGAAAAATGTAAGGCTAAAATAAGATTAGCATAACATTAATCTTCCTTGCTGACAATTTGTCGTTGGTTGTAGGATTAGAATTAACCCCGCTATACCAATTATTTTTCACATTTTCGTTTTTAAGATATAAGAGAAAAAATTTTAAAATGAAATATCTTCAATCGCAAGTTGAATATACATATACGCTGGAGATGAGATTATGTAAAGTCGTCTAAAACGCGAAGTTATTTAATGGGGAATAATAGTAAAAGTCAGTTTACTGGAATAGAAAGTCCAATTACAATCGATTTCTTTTTACCCCTTAATCTTCCAAGACTGCTATAGTTCAATCACCACCGCAACTCCACCACAACCACCAAAACAGGATCTGAACCGAACACCCACCGAAAATCGAAGATCGTGGTGAAGTCCGCAACCGCATCATTCGGAAGAGCAAGCGTCGACCATTTGTCTCTTCACGACCCAACGCCGGCGGCGCGGCACAATGCAGCCACCATCACTCAGCGGTAGAGCCAAGTAACTAATTTTTTTTGATGGTCGTATGCTGTATAGGCGGCCACAACCGTGCTGGAGCGCCTCCTAGGCGTCCCAACCAGTCGAACGCCTAGCCAGGCGACGAACCATGGCTGGACGCCTAGGGCAGGCGCCCAGCCACGGTTACTGGCCCCTATACAAGGTGTGGGTGTGGTTTCTCCAACCCGACGCCAACAAATTTTTTTTATTTTTTTTAAAAAAAATATTATTATTTGTTAATTCAATTAATTATTCTATAAATGTTTTTATGCTTATTCATTTGATTTTTTTTGTTTTCATCAATTCAGTGTTTTTTTATTTAAATTTGCATGTTGTATGTTATTATATTATTTTAATTTGCATTTTGTTATGTATTATTATTATTAATTTGCATCTTTTGTATTTTATTTATTTTATATATTAATTGCAATGTTGTATTATTTATTAATTAGCATCTTTTAATATGATTTATTTAATTATGCATCGAATTCATGTGTGTAAATACGTCTTTGTTTAGAATGCATGCTTAAATAATTTTTATAAATGTTTTAAATCTTAGGTTAATGCGGTTTTATAATATTCATTAAAACATTATTTAATTGGAATGTATAATATGAAATACCTTATTAATTTATATATATAAATATAATATCATCGTGTTAATGAATTATGAGATTGAAAATTGAAGTTATATAAAAGATTATATAATAATAATGAAATTTTAAAATAATTACATATTGTTGGTTAATTGATTACCATATTTAATAATATTTAAGGTTAATATTGGTAATAAAATTTGAATTAGTTAGCATAAGGATAAACTAGATTAAATGTAATTAATATACTTGAGGTTTTTAATGTTTAACAAATGAGAAGTAGCCAGTTTCTTTTTGTATTCTAAACATTGTTTTTTTACAATTCAAGCTCCCGACGGTGGTGGAAAGGAGTAGGCGTCAACCCGTGCGAGATCGATCTGGTCCCGGAGATTCTGCATTCGCGTGGCGTATCTGCCATACGTACGGAGGGAAGGCCAGGCGAGATGTTGCGACCGAAGTTGCATATTCGCAGTCACGGACGAGGTCAAGGCAGGTGGCAATACAGGAGTTCACGAGATTGACGCCGAATGCTGGATATGAATGCGGGCCGCTTATGCCTTCAACTGAAATTGAAGCGTTCAGCTTTGAGACGGATACGATGGCAGTGGCAAGTGTCCAGGGAGCTAAAGGCCAATTGTGTTGGGGAAGGCACTCTCAACCACAAAAGGCTCGAAAGGCTGCAAAGGGGTGAACGGGTAACGATGGCATGTTCATCGCTGGTGTTGAGCCTGTCATAATGACATCGAATTTGATTCCATTCATTTCGCGCCGGTTCATTTGGTGGCTCATGAGATTGGAATGGCGGTCATCCAAGGTGTTGAGGGTGTCATAACAGGACACTGGTCTACGGCTGAAAGAAGAAGAGCGAATTGACGCTTCAATCGCAGCAGCTTAATTACGAGTCTGGGCTCCTGGAGGTCCCTTTTGTGTTTTGAATCTCTTGACTGGCCGCGTCATAGGACTTTCATTGAGGAGATGGCATCATGAGACAAACAGTCTTCCACCTACCCTTTCGTTAGATGAAATTGTGCTTCATAATGTGTAGCAAATCCATCGGCCTTCACACGAAGGTTCTCCTGTGGGAAAGTGATGGAACTGAAGGCTCTACCGCAGTGGACATGCTTTATCCACAGCTCTAACACGACTAGTCTGAACCGGCTACAGATATGACGACACTGCAGTCGTTCAAGACTATTCTGACCCATGCGTAAGGTGGAACCGTGACTAATACGCAGGTGGCGCGCATTTGCTTTAATAGTTTGGTGGTTCCTATTCACTTGATAAGATCTCGAGCGAAGGAGCAGAAACATGATTCATCTTTCGAGAATCAGTATGCTACTTTCAGTCAGTTTGTCGTGGGGATCGAACCAATCTAGCATGCCTTGTAAACCGATTGGCATTAAGCTGTCGTGTGAAACATCCAGAAAGGCGGTTGTCAAGTCTCTACTACAAGGCATGGAGATACAGTATTTCCCGATGTTTAGGCCTCATAAGAGACAGGACTTATCTGGAATTCTGGTAACGCCGCATACTAATGATGTGGAATGTGTCAGTGAGGCCATAAGGGTAAGGACAGCTTCGAACCCGATTGGAGGCCTCAAAAAGACATGCGACTG
>SNQN01010878.1:0-20582 GCA_008642245.1 Bassia scoparia | reverse complement strand
TAAGCTGGAGTGAGGGAGCTAGTACTGTGAATAGGGGCACCACAATAGAGTGTTTTTACTACCTCCTCCTCCTTATCAGCTGTTGCATCAGCTTCCCTGCCTCTCGATTTTATCCTTCTCAACATCGACAACACCTCCCTGAAGCACATCAGGGCTATCAGCAGCTGCAGCATGGATGACCTACGTAGCTAGCGCCACTGCGAGGTGATCGCATTGACACTATCTTCGGTTGTTGCGTTTGTGAAGAAGGCACCCTGCTGTCGTTGCGCATTAAAGTAGCCAATTGCGCAACCTGTGTGCCAACTGTCTCACATGCACGTTCAAGTTCTGGACATCCTTCTGAACTGACCCAATCATCGAGCCAAACTTATCCTGCATTTGCATCATACTCGTCTGTTGCATGTAACATCATGTTCTTTATTTCAGCAAGTACAGGATCGACTGCTGGGCCGGTTGGCGCTGCTGCTGCTGCTGCTGATTATACTGTGATTGTACTGTGCCTTCTGATGAGGGGCTGATATCGAGGTTGTATGCTGTTGTTGCTCGCTGCTGTGCTGCTGTGAAACTGGTGGAGGATTCAAGACATTTTGCTCTTGTAAGACAAATAAGGATGATTTCATGCCTTCATTGTATGTGTTGGAATATGGATTATTAGGACGATTCTGAAACGCACATACTTGGTCCATAGGAGTTGACATCCACCAGTCTGATGACCCGTTCCACCACATTATCACAATACATTCATTCGGGCCTGAGACAGCTGCAACTGAAGCTGAACGATCATATGTTGATGCCATCCAACTTCTGATTGATGCTGATATTTGAGCCGCCAATAAAGTGATCTGATCGACCTCATGCTTGCCCGTCTTCTTTACACACCTCAGTACTGCCATATTGAGCATTATGATTGGCCATCTCCTCGATCAGTTTCCATCCAGCATTGACTGTCTGACTCATGAACCTCCCATTCGCTGCAGAATCGAGAATAATGCGAGATTCACTGTTCAAACCATTTATAGAAAGTCTGAACCAAGAGCCATTTCTCTAGACCATGATGAGGCACATTCGATGTAGCCTGTATCGCTCCCATGCCTCATTAAGAGTCTCATCAACATCTTGCGTAAAGTTAGTGATCTTGCTACGCATTTGAGCAGTCTTCTCTGGAGATAATACTTCTTGTAGAAAGCAAGAGAAAGAGCATCCCACGAATCAAATGCGGTTGCATCAAGACTGTTCAACCATAATCGAGCTCTGTCCCGCAATGAGAAAGGAATAGCATAATACGAAGCTGATCAGGCTCAACACCAGCATGCTTAACAGTACCACAATATGGAGGAAATTAGAGATATGCAAGTTGGGATCTTCAGTCGCATTCCTCCAAACTGATTGCGCTCGATCATGTTCAACAGCGCAGGCTTAATCTCGAAGTTGGCTGCCGCTAGAGTAGCATGCCTAGACCGTCGGAATCTCATTCCGACTAGGCTGAGAGTAGTCCATGAGAGAGCGTTCTGGTTGTGCCGCCATCTCTTCAAGTTCAGGATCAGAATGACTACTTCGTTTGACACTGAATGTGATTCTCCCTCCTCTAAATCAGTCTCGTATAAGGGGTTCGAAAACTGACGAGAGATGGAAGAATCTGAAAATCCAACCGCCGCACGGATATTCTTCCGTCTATGTAAGTTCGCTCCACCTCGGATCGTATGGAATCAATCCCCAAGTCGGAGACCTGCGCATAAACAGAAGCAAACTACAGGATCTAATACTGTCCTGAAGAACAATAAATTGTTCTTCAAGACAATCACAAAAAAAATAGTCTAGATTCAAACAATTAATCAATAATTAAGCCGTTTCCCCGGCAACGGCGCCAAAATTTGACAGGCTTGTCGCTACCTATCAAAATACCTATTAGAACTAACCTGCAGCTAGTGTAACAGGATCGTATCCACGAGGAAACAACAACCACTGATTATTGAATTAAGCATCTAAAACTAGCAAAAGGAGCGTTGAATTGTGATTAAATAATTAAAACAATGACTACAATTAAAAGATGAGATTAACTATATGCTAAAAATCTAGAGCTATGGTTCACTATAGCAGTAATGACAACGATTTGCATTAACAATTCATAGCATGCATAATCAAACAGGATTAAAGTTCTCTCGAATCAATTAAACCATAGAACTACTCCTAACCGTATCTTTCGACCTAGGAAAGTCTCGTTCTACCTATTGATGTAGATCTTGTATTAAGTTCAATCGCTAGATCTAGAAACTCATGACTAATCTAATTACGCAATTAAATCGTGCACTACCTAATTGAATAACATGAAGAACAATCAAAAAGGAATTTAATTAAAAGCCAAGCCATGAATTGCAAAATATTGACAGGCTTGTCGCTACCTATCAAAATACCTATTAGAACGAACCTGCAGCTAGGTAACAGGATCGTATCCACGAGGAAACAACAACCATGATTAATTGAATTTAAGCATCTAAACTAGCAAAAGGAGCGTTGAATTGTGATTAAGACTAATTAAAACTAATGACTACAATTAAAAGATGAGATTAACTATATGCTAAAAGAATCTAGAAGCTATGGTTCACTATAGCAGTAATTGACAACGATTTGCATTAACAATTTCATAGCATGGCATAATCAAACAGGATTAAAGTTCTCTCGAATCAATTAAACCATAGAACTACTCCTAACCGTATCTTTCGACCTAGGAAAGTCTCGTTCTACCTATTGATGTAGATCTTGTATTAAGTTTCAATCGCATAGATCTAGAAATCATGACTATATCTAATACGCAATTAAGTCGTGCACTACCTAATTGAATAACATGAAAAACAATCAAAAGGAATTTAATTAAAAGCCAAGCCATGAATTGCATCAACCAATTAATAATCAATCATATTGCTATAGATCCCCAATCGCCCTAGAAATTTGACTACTCACTCATAATTACACTAAACATGATGATTATAATATGGGAGAACATAATTAAGCAAGAAAAATCAAAATAATAAAGCCCTAAATAATTTGAAGTAATAATTAATAAGCTAAAACAATTCAAAAGCAATAATCAAAAGTATGATTAATTGAAAGCAATAAGGATTGAATTAAAGAAAGAATTAATTACCAAAAAATGGTTGCAATTGATGATTGAATGATTGATTTCTATTCAAAGACCAAAAACTAGGTCTTGACCAAATAACGTAATTGGGGAAAATTCTCTCCTTTCAAATTAATTCTGAATAAAAGATTAAAAGATATCTAACAAAATATGATTTTTCCCTTAAATACTCCCAAAAAAAACTAAGATAGAAAAGCTTGTCTAATTACAAATATGCCATTACTAAAAACCCAGCAAGGAAAGCCAAATAATCAATAAAAACGAGCCCCAACCGATCGGATAATGAAAGCCGATCGGTTCGCGACAGTTCGCGGCAGATTCGCAGGGCTATCTTGCAAAGGCATAACTCGAGCTCTGGTGGTCCAAAAAGGCGTGCGACCTATCAAATCAAAGCTCTCGAAGTCTAGTTTCCAATGCAGTTGGAATCGCTCCAATCCGACGTACGAAACTTGACTTATGATCAGAAGAGTGAGCATGTGTCAAAATCGATGCTCTGAAACGATCAATCTCCACATAGCTCTACTCTAACTCCTTGCTACTTCTCCTAAAGCTCCGTAGTGCTCGAAAATGAGTCCAAAATCCATCCAAATCAATGAAAGAAACCTGAACTCACTTAAACACTGAACAAACAAATTAGTAGCAAAGACGGCCTTAAAAAGGCCAAAACCATTCAATATAGCAAGAGAATGAGGGGAAAAACCATATATACTATACACTACATCAGTTCTCGACTTCTTGTTAGTTGGTTTGTATCTTAACTGAGATAAAGTATAAAAGGAAAAATGAAAACAACAAGTCTCGTGCAATTTAATGGTTAGCAAAATAAAGTTTAATTTCGGAGTGACAATGTTAACAAACAAAATAATGAGTTGTGGCAATTTTGGACAAAAAAGTTTTATAAGACTTTTTTTTTTTTTGCAAAAAGTAGTGAAACCTGTTGGAACATTTATACATAAATGATCCATGTGCTAATGAAATTAGTAGTGATTATATAGGACAAATCATGGCAAAGGCTATTTGGAGTATACCAAAATTTGGTAGAAATTTGGTGGAAAAATGGGAAAAGAGCAAATGGCGCCAAGCCATATGAATGGCGCCAAGCCATTTGGCTCTGACCCAGAATGGCGCCAACCATATGGATTCGCCAAGCCATTTTTCTTCTGGTCGCATTTTAATGCGAGATCGGTTTGGATACTTTGCTATTGATGGTTTTTGTCCGTTGGAAGCCTTCTTAATGCATGATAATGATGTTTTAATCATATTAAAGCTTGGAGAATCAATGGGTATGAATAAATGTGATTTAATCACATTTAACTCAAAATTGATTTAGCTTTGTGCATTGATTTTGGGGTTACACCATCCAAAATATGGCTGTTGGAGTACCTATGGAGTGCATAAATAGTTACTTGTTTCATTAGCTAGTAAGAAAAAAAGATAAGAGAAGAACACTTGATTTTCTATCTTGTAATTGTAACTTGCAATACTCTCAAGTTCAATCTATAAGACACTTGGTTAGAGTAGTCACACAAACTTCTCACAAACTCCTTTTCTGAATTTACTTTGAAGATCATCAAAGTGAATTGTTCTCTCCATTGTATCTCATTAGTTATTTCGTGTTAACCCGGTGATYYTAGAGGGGCGAAATTAAACTAAAAGGAAAGCGTATTCTCCGTGCCTTGGAGTGATTATCCGGAACTTCCCTCTTGTTCAATTTGTTCCAACAAAACCTTGACAATTATGGACAAAAAAATTCTTATATAAATAACCTTTTTCTATCTAAACTAGTGGTTTGGCCTGGGCGATGCCCCGAGTCGTCGTCAATTATAAAGTTATTGTACATTCTAAATTTCATAATATTATATTTAGTGATTGTTTGTGTAAAAATTTGAATATGAGATGATGACGTGATACATTATTCGAGAAGAATCGGAAAATGTCAAATTGAAGAAATGAAATACTCCCTATGAAAATAGAAAAATGGTTGATGACTTGCATATATGTCAAATACGTGAACACTTAAATCACTAATAATAATAATTGGTTGAGTTGGGACTTACGTCATAAGTAATTTTTCAAATAAAAAATAATTAATGACTTATATATATGTTCAATTATAATTGGTACACAAGGCGACACTTGACGCAATAACAAATCCATAATACACGTGACGTGTAGATATTGCTCGGACACCCTTTTTAATACTTCGTATATGTTTATAGATCATCATATACTCCAGCTCTATATCTTTGGGTTGAAATGAACATGAATTAAACTAGAAAGTTCCATAGAACGAAATCTAAAGAAATAGCCATAAACTCATAATTCCACTTTTCATAATGTTGAGTTGAATTTGATAATTCAAATTTAAACTTGGCAAATATTCATTTCACAATGGTAAATTTAATGTCTTAGAGCTGATATGCGGACCTAAATGGCGAGTTGGGGTAGTTGATCCAGAGAATTTCACTTCGGTATCGTATATGCATTTCATTAGCACCCCAGATATAGTGACCTTACACGGAATAGGTAACGTACTGCACCATTCGATTGTTGAAGGCCGGTTTCTGTTGTACAATCGATTCAAAGATGTGAAGTTGCTGTCTTCAAATTGCCAGTTGTATACTTGTATTTCTTCTTGTTCAATGGAAGAGGAGGAAAAAGGTATTTTGTATGTAGATGTGAAGAAAAGGGAAAACCTTTTTTTTTATCATGCAAATTATGTTTATGCAATTATCTTAATTATTAAGTCAGGTTGTACTGAATGCTTTTATTGCTTTTTGTTTGCTGCTGGTATTGCTGTTGTCCTTGTATGTAGTAGGTAGGATCATCCTTGGATCACGTGCATTCCTTGATTGGGTGTTGTGTGCTACGTGGTAAGGGTTTGGTCTCTAGGGTTAATATAAATAGGCCTACTACTGTTTCAGCAGCCTTTGAGGCAGAATGAATGAAAAACTCGAGCAGTGAGCATCAATGAAACTCTAAAATACATCTTAAACACAGCATTATATCTGGAAATCGATTGATCATCAAATGTTTACATGGTATCAGAGCCAGGTTCGAATGAATCTGAGGTATTTGTTTCTCCTCGTCTCTATTTCTAGCTGGTGCATTGAGTCTCTTTCAGTAGTTGTTCTTTCCTGTTAGCAAGTGTTGTTTTTGCTTCTGTGTAGCCAAGATTGAGTCTTTCTCAGATCTTGTAGCCTTGTCTAATAATTTGCTTGATGATATGAGCCAACAAAATCAAATAGATGTGAGTAGTCCACTTTACCTCCATCCTTCTGATGGACCAACCTCTGTGGTTGTTGAGAAGCTAGAAGGCTCCAACAATTACAGAGCCTGGAAGAGAGACATGGAATTATGTCTCCTATCAAAGAGGAAAATAGGTTTCATTACAGGGGGAGTTAAGAGGGATAAGGATAGTCCACTGAAGAGTGAGGCATGGGACACTTGCAATTCACTTGTGATAACTTGGATATTGAAAAATGTAAGTGATAATATAAAGAAATCAGTAATGTTCCTTAATAGTGCCAAGGAAATTTGGGGACAACTTGAGCAGAGGTTTATGATTACTAATGGAGTGAGGAAATACAGTCTCAACAGGCAGATCTATAACACCAAACAAGCAGGAAAGCCTGTGTCTGAGTATTACACTGAAATCAAAACACTTTGGGAGGAAGTTGAAGAGTTGAGCATGATGCCTCTCATAAGTGATCTTACTCCAGAAATAGCAGCCTATGTAAATGCTCAGCATGATTACAAGGAAGAGCAGAAGTTGTTTCAGTTTCTTGGAGGATTGGATGAGGCTTATGCAAGCCAAAGAAGCCAAATTCTAATGAGAACAAAACTTCCAACAGTGGAAGAGACTTGCAATATGATTCAGCAAGAAGAAAATCAAAGAGAGGTGTTTCATGTCAAGTCTGAGGAAAATAGTGGATTGGCCATGAACACTAAAAAGAACCAAACATCCTGTAGTAACTGTGGGAAAACTGGGCATGCTGCAGAGCAATGCTGGAATTGCAAAGTATGTGGAAAGGGGGGTCACACTTCTGATGAGTGTTGGCATGTTAAGGGCTTCCCTTCCAATCTTGACAAAGGAAAAAAAAGGGTACAACAGAAAAATACCCTCAGAAGAGAGATAGAACAAAGGGGGAGAAAGGTGAAGGAAGCAGAATTCAAACTAGATGGAACAAAGGGAGAAATTCAACATCAAGTGGAGGAAACAAAATGGCTGGAAATGCCAAGGTTATTGCACAGGAGAGTGACAGTAACCCAAATGTCACAGCAAAGCAACTAGAGAAGCTTATCAGAATGCTACCAAGTCTAGGAAAAGATGATGAAAATGACAGTGGAGATGATGAGGATTTTGTATACTCAGGCATGGCAGCCTGCAATCTAGTGAAAAGAGAAGATGAAGGATGGATAATTGATAGCGGTGCTACACACCATATGACAGGAGGAAAAGAAGAAATGAAGGAGTACAGGAAAATTGCAAACAAAACCACAATATCCCTGCCAAATGGAGAGACATCTGAAGTTGAAGGGCTGGGAAATATAAAATTGAAAGGAGGTCTGTACCTAAGGGATGTTCTCCACATTCCATCCTTCAAACAGAAACTGTTGTCTGTTCAAAAATTGACCAAGGACAATCAATGCAAAGTCATTTTTGATGCAGACAAGTGTGTGATGACAGGTAAAGCAACTCAAAGCTGGGGAGAGCAAAGCAAGGGACTGTATTACCTGGATGAAAAAGATGTGAACAAAATTGCAAGGAGTGGTGAGAATGTTAAGAGAGCCATGCATGCTGAAGTGGGTCTAGAAATACCAAGCATTGTCCAAAACAGTAAGAAAAAAGGGAAATCAGCTATATGGCACATGAGACTTGGTCACATTCCAAGTGAGAGAGTCAAAAGGATCAAAGATGTGCAAGATTTTCAAGCAGAAGATGTAAGTGACTGCATGGTATGTCCTATGGCTAAGATGACAAGAATGCCTTATAGCCTGAGTGAATCAAGAGCCGCAGAACCTTTTGAGCTTATTCACCTAGATATATGGGGCCCGTATAGGACCTCAACTAGGCAGGGGCATAGGTACTTCATGACAATTGTGGATGATAGGTCAAGAATGACATGGGTGAGCCTGTTGAAGATGAAGTCAGAAGCTTTCAGTGTGATCAAGAAACTTGTGAGTATGGCTGAAAATCAGTTTGGGAAGAGAGTGAAAAAGATAAGGAGTGACAATGCACTGGAATTTGAAGACAGTCAATGCAGAGAGTTGTATGAAGGGAAAGGGATTGTACATGAAACCTCATGTGTTGACACACCTCAACAAAATGGGAGAGTGGAAAGGAAGCACAGAAACATCCTAGAGATGTCAAGATCACTAAGGTTTCAAGCCAAACTTCCTCTTTGTTATTGGGGAGAATGTGTTCAAGCTGCTGTCCACATCACAAACAGACTACCCACTGCTGTCCTGGATTACAAAACACCCTATGAGGTAATTTACAACTCAGCACCTTCTTATAATCATTTGAGAGTCTTTGGTTGTCTGGTTCTAGCCTATAATCCTGAAAAAACCAGTGATAAGTTCAAAGAAAGAGGGATACCCTGTGTGTTTCTGGGATATCCTCAGAATCAAAAAGGCTATAAGTTATTAAATCTCCTCACCAATACTATGTTTGTCACACGACATACAAAGTTTTATGAACATATCTTTCCTTATGAAGTGTTTAAAACTACAACCCAGCACACCTCACAAACTGAAATCACTCAAGATAACCTTACCTGTGAAATAAGTGAGGAGATACCCCAAAATGCAGAATATGATGAAAGTAATCAGGACAGTGAGATATGTGAAGAAACAGAACACACACAAGCCTCAGGCAACACAAGAAGATCCAACAGAGTTCATAATAAACCCAGGTGGCATGATGATTATCACATGGGAGCCTTTGCTTCTTTGAATGAAGTTGAAAAAGTGAGTCAAGTTGTTTCTACTGTTGTGACTGACAAATTCCAATGTTTTCTGGCACAATCCACACAGATAAGTGAACCCTTGAACTTTAAGCAAGCAGTTATGCAACAGGAATGGATAAATGCAATGAATGAAGAGTTGGATGCATTGGAAGAAAATCACACCTGGGAAATCACCACTCTTCCCCCAGGAAAGAAAGCCATTGGATGCAAATGGCTCTATAAAGTCAAATACAATCAAGATGGGAGTGTAGAAAGATACAAATCCAGACTTGTGGTCTTAGGGAACAAGCAGAGACCTGGGATTGACTATGAGGAAACTTTTGCTCCTGTGGCCAAGCTCACAACTGTCAGATCACTACTAGCTATTGCAGCCATTGAAGGGTGGTTGTTGGAACAGATGGATGTAAAGAATGCATTCCTTCATGGAGACCTTGAGGAGACTGTCTACATGAAGCTTCCACAAGGATACTCAGGGCAAGGAAGCAGAATCACAAAACATTCTGATGCATGTCTAAATGAAAATCAAGGGAATGAGACTGTATGCAAACTTGTCAAATCTCTATATGGGTTGAAGCAGGCACCCAGACAATGGTATGCAAAGCTAAGAGATGCCCTACTTGAATTTCAATTCAGCCAATCTAGGTCTGACTCCTCTTTGTTCATCAAGAGATCCAAAGATTCTATCACTATTGTTCTGGTATATGTAGACGATCTACTTGTAGCAGGCAATAGTCAACATGCTATTGAAGCCACAAAGATGTTTCTGGCAAAGCAATTTCACATGAAACAGCTGGGCAAGGTAAGATATTTTCTTGGTCTGGAAGTGGATCAAAGTGAAGGAGGGATATTTGTATCTCAATCCAAGTATACCCTTGATCTTCTCAAGGAATATGGCATCCAAAAACTCAAGCCTCTCAAGCTTCCTCTTGATAGCCATATGAAGTTAACACAAGACACTGGGGTGAAGTTGGAACATCCTGACATTTTCCAGAAACTGGTTGGTAAACTTATTTATTTGACTCTCACCAGACCAGATATAACATACTCAGTCCATGTCCTAAGCACATTTATGCACTCACCTACCTCTGCCCATTATCAAGCTGCAATCAGGGTCCTCAGGTATCTTGCAAGCTCCCCTCATCAGGGCATTCTTCTTGCTTCATCAAGCAAAGCCCAGCTCACTGCCTACTGTGACAGTGACTGGGCATCCTGTCCTACTACCAGAAAGTCTGTGTCTGGATTTTGTGTTCTTCTTGGCCAGTCTCCCATTTCCTGGAAATCCAAGAAGCAATCTGTAGTTGCTCGTTCTACAGCCGAAGCAGAGGTCCGAGCAATGGCCCTTGCTATATGTGAAGTCATGTGGTTGCGAATGCTTCTCAAAGAACTAGGGATCAAGAATATGGTTGCCTCTACAATTCATTGTGACAACAAAGCAGCCCTTGCTATTGCTGCCAATCCAGTACACCATGAGAAAACCAAGCATGTTGATATAGACCTTCACTTCATTCGTGATTCTACATCAAAAGGCCTAATCCAGCCGCAATATGTTCCCTCCACAGAACAATTAGCAGACATCTTCACCAAGCAACTTACCATCAAGCAACAAGACTATTTGCTGAGCAAGCTAGGACTGTGTCACCAGTCTTAGCTTGAGGGGGAGTGAAGAAAAGGGAAAACCTTTTTTTTTATCATGCAAATTATGTTTATGCAATTATCTTAATTATTAAGTCAGGTTGTACTGAATGCTTTTATTGCTTTTTGTTTGCTGCTGGTATTGCTGTTGTCCTTGTATGTAGTAGGTAGGATCATCCTTGGATCACGTGCATTCCTTGATTGGGTGTTGTGTGCTACGTGGTAAGGGTTTGGTCTCTAGGGTTAATATAAATAGGCCTACTACTGTTTCAGCAGCCTTTGAGGCAGAATGAATGAAAAACTCGAGCAGTGAGCATCAATGAAACTCTAAAATACATCTTAAACACAGCATTATATCTGGAAATCGATTGATCATCAAATGTTTACAAGATGAGATGCCAGAAGAAGATCAAAAGCTGTACAAGGAGCTGTTCTTTCCGCCTCCTGCTTGGGTTAAATGGCACTGCCCAAGTCTTCACAATGCTGAGGTCAGGTTGAGTGGTTTGCAAATGAAGCTCATTGATTTGTTTGATGATTGAAGGTCCGTCGTTGTAAGAAACAAGATTATGAAACAAAGCCATTTTGAGCCATCAGAAGTATTGCTGACATTGCTGACTTTTGCTGCTGTGATCAGATTCATCAGAGGTATTGTAAGAAACAAAGCCATTTTGAGCCATAAGCTTAACTGTTTGTTCGCGGCCATAGCCCATAGCCAATGTAGCATGGAATTTGCAGGCTTCTTCTGTGTCGAATTTAATTTATGGATGTTGCATTATCTCTTCTAGTTGTGAAACTATTCAACTGCTCAAGTAGTAGCCATTACTGTATCATTTATAGTTACACCATAATCTCATAAACCATATGTGATAAAGAGAGTAGCGTAGTAGTTAAGAGATTGTAATTCTGTGTTTTAGCCTCGAAGCAAGATTTATCAGATTTGAGCCAACTTAATACTTCGTATCAGTTTTAATTATCATTCCAAGAAAGATGAAGTTGCTAAAATAAAATAATCGTGTACAAAATAAAAGCACACTATTTGCAAATTGATCGTTTTAAAAACATACTCCAGTGATACAATATTAACTGATTGTAACTTATGAGGCTGAAGTTGTTGGTTCGCAACCATCAGGGACACACGCCAACACATCTCTGTAATCTCTAGATATAGTGAAAGAATCATAGACATTACCATCTCTACTCTTCTTGTACTCGAATAGTAGAGCTGAATGGTTGAATGCAGTAAGCTTCACGAACCCATAATCGAAGTCTTTGTATAAACTCCAAGTTGTATTYAGATCACTAAATGCTGAYAAGTGACTTCCTGCTCCTCCTGCGACGACATGGATGGTGCCGTTCACAGTGCCTGAGTAATGCGACTTCTCTGAGGTTACACAATGGTTCTGCAYCATTTAAGCAGGGAGCAAACTYAGTTTTCTCGAAGAATAAAACAAAATAATAACATACATTTATGTAGAATCAAGTCATAACAAGAATYTGTGTTTTTAACGACTGAAATTACTRATTGCTATAATATACATACCTGATATATCGGGCATGATCTTTCGTAGTTATGTACATGTCCATAGAATGCAATGTCAACCTTGTATCTCTGCCAAAGCTTTTGAAGGGCTTCTCTACCCATTGGCTCTTCAAATGAGCCTTCTAGTCCGTAAAATTTGTCAGAGGAATAACCAAGAACACGATGAGCAGCGAAGATTAGCCAAGGTTGTTTCTGCCTATCCACTGTTGAAAGACAGTGCTCGATAAATTTATATTGCTCAGTTCCCTCCCTCCAGTCATGCTCAGTGTCTGCAATGCAGAAGCGAAACATTCCGTAGTCTGCCTTATACCTAAGGAATGTTTRTSAACATAAGCTAATTAGTAGTACACAAAAGAAATAAATTCWATTTGAAATATGTATCATAGAACAATAACTCTACAATATATACACAATCAAGTATGTAAGATAACTAAGAATGCAAGCCTTGCACATAATCTGTTGGATAAGGCATTTACCAAAACTTATCCCTGTTATCTGTAGGGACATAAAACATGGTTTGTGCAAGCACACCGCATTCACCACCTGAATCAACACCATCATAGAAAGATCCCGAATTTGGCCAATCGCGTTCATGATTACCACTGAGAAAAGCAAGTCACAAAACAGTTGTTAAAACAAGGACARTTGATGCATACCTTGGACATCTCAAAATACCACAAGACAGTGTAACGGTGCATACCTTGCGATCATGTAGGGAACACCTGATGCAATAGGCTCCACCTGAGACGTGAATTGGTCCCATTGCGAGAGATATCCATTCGCATATGTTATGTCTCCTATATGGAACACAATATCAATGTTGTTCACATCTTTGATCAATTGGTCTGTAGTGTTGAGTGATCCTGGCTGATAGTTATTGTACTCATTTGATCCATCGCGTTCTGCCTGTATTACAAAAGGAGAATACAAATTAATGTAATGCATCCAACAAACCAAAAAATAGAGGAATGTTGGATGGTTGAGGGAAACTAGAATGTGTGGAAAGTTTAAGAACAACCAATTTTTCAGTTCACAAAAGAAGGATGACAGGTCAAGCTAAAATAAGACAGTACATGTTTTTAAGAACAACTATGCTAAATCTAAGAACTTTCAATTTACCTTGCCCATGTCACCGAAAACTATAACACGCTGCAGAGAGTCCTGACCGGGATAGGGAGGAGCTTTGAAAGAGTACCTCTTGCTCCAAACATATGAACCATCTGACAACAGGTGGCCCAATCTGTAAACATACCTGAACAATAATTTGCAGCAAGCATAAGAACCAAAGTTGAAGTTTAGGTGATTAATGCACATAGATGTGTTAGTCTGATGCTTACTGTCTGTTTGGCCACAGTTCCTTCAGGAAACTTGTATGTATGAATCCAGGATCACGCCAACCCACTGTCCTTGCAGGGGCACCTGCAAGCAAATAAAAGAATCGGAGATCGGACTATCATCTCACRGGTTTACAAGAATGAGTAAAGTGTTGCTACTTGCTCAAAAATCAGACAGTTTATGTTTAAAGTCTTTAATGTGAGGCAACTGACAAGTATTGTGCAAAGTCTTTAATGTGAAAATATGATTGTATGATTTGTATCAGTTGGCACTACAGCAGGATATAACCATATGCGAATGACATTACTGAAAATTTACTTGCAAGTATTACAAGTAATATATAGTATAATGGATTGTGGAATGCCTTGTATTATTACAGGTTCAAGCCTTTGTCACARTAGATTGATAATGGTTTAACAATGAAGCCATACCACACAAGGTGTTGCGAGTAAATGTCAATGTTCCAGCCGGTGCTTGCTTTGGGCTAGCATTTGGAAAGCCCCACTCGACAAAAGGAACCGCCTCATCTATACTGTAGCCACTTGTCCATGTTACTGTGATCTGCAGGATGAAAATTACAGTACATCGAAATCGTTTAGAACCCACTAAACATATATAACACATCCATTTCCAGAATGATCAATCCTGAATCAGTTACAAGTGATCTGATATTCTGATATATGCACTGCAGAATGTAAATTTACACYACCAAATTTACAACCAAGCACCACAATATTCAAAACTCAATACAATAAGAAATTATCTGATCTACTAATGCATGCATGTCCTTTACAAGTTGTAATGTCAAATTGGTTTAAAGCCTTATATKACATTGCAAAAAGACAGTCATGAAAAGAGAATCGGAGACAAGCTTCAGATCGAGTACAATTACATGGATATTTGCCTATTYAGACACCGAAATTCCACAATGACAAACATACCTCATCCCATGACTTCCCTAGAGCAAGGCGCGGGTAAAGTGGTGCTTTGGGGTTCGCAAATGATATAGAATTTGAAACTGCTACCACTTTGCTGCAGAGAACAAGTAAAATATCAGTTCAATTCCTGCACTAAAATACTACTGCAAGAAGACATCAGGCTTGGGCGTAGAACTAATCAAGTTGAATTCAAATAAAGCTTTTATGAATCTGAACAAGAATAATATTTCTACATACATTAGACAAGCCCCCTGAAAACAATGCGAATGAGAAATCAGCGCGCTGATTAATAAGCTGGAAACGGACATGGCTTTTCCATTCTTGGGTATTCCGGATTGCTGGTGTTCACAAATGTGTACTGAAGAATATAGACATTTAACATCAATTTACTACCAATGCAACTCAAACTTGTAAACGAAAAAGGATTCCCTTGAACTCAACAGGTTATTGACAACAGTATGTTTACCTTTACTGGCGCTGAGCATATATACGGTTGTTGGTCTTTCACATCAGTTTCTGAGTAACAGCTTGACGAGCTTCCAAAAGCAGGAAAGCGAAAATTAGGATGACAATTTTACAGCATACAATATAAACCCATTGTAACATTGTAAATTAGTATATCATGGACATAAAACATGTAGTGAAAACTGATGGCGAAACAAACACAAAGACAACAGCATTGTCTGATGAGGATCAACAGGGAACATACTTGAAATTTGCAGAGTGAGAAGACCCAATCCAATCGTCCGAAGACGGGTTGGGAGATTGAAGTGTCACGTCTACCCACTCAGTGTCTTCACCCTGCAATCACACACACACAAAAAAACTACTGAATGGCACAGAGGACTGATTTGATACAATATAGGGTGAACCACGAAAAATCCAATAATCCATTGCATAGTTTACAGAATTCATGTTCCATAATAGTTAATGCAATCAAGCAATACAATTTCCTGAAATTGAAAGTACCATAAATCAAAATCTAATTAACAAAAGTACAAAACTATTAAATTTTACTTGATCATCACTAGAGCACAACTTATGTTAATAATGTCCTTAAATTACGCATGATGTAATCTCCGTTTTACTACTCAAAATACATCTACTTTTTGTTTTTTTTTTCCAAACATCCCAAAAATAATATACTCTTTAATACTATAATGACTATTAACTAAAAACACTACGAAAAATCATAAATATATTAGTAACAAATACAAATCAAACAAAAAACACTCGAAAATTACTTTAAACCTAGTAAAATAGGAGAAACATGAACGGAGGCATTGTTTATGAAGAGCAAGAGTAGCACTAATATATTGATCTTCGAAAGTGGTTGTTCACCACCAAGTGGTCTATCACACAAACCAAATATCAGCAAACACACAAAACTATCACCAACTTCAGAATCTTGGGAACCCATTTCACACTTTAGACTTAACTTAGACTTGACTTTATATATGTTTCTTGATAAGTTTATATAGATATTGAGTACAACAAGCTTATTATAAACTAATATATCTATAAAAAAAAAACAAAACCCTACTTATCTTGAAAAGTTGTTATATGAAAAAGATTCTAGATGTTTTGAATTTTCATTATTGGATAATTAAATTATCCAAAAACTAGTCAATTAGATGGATTTTTGACTAGTAATCAAACAAATTGTCTTTATTTTACATAATTAACCTTTTATTTTCTCTTTTGTTTGTGTTAGCCACACTTGCTTACACATTTGTCAATAACCCTGTTTATTTTCATCAAATATCAAATATATACATTTTTATCATAACGTTCTAAAATATATAATTAAAGTACTCGTACGAGGAATTATTCTTTTCACTTAATTATATATGAAAGTGGAAAAATGTCAAAATCTACATGAATAAAAAGAACCGATAAAACTTATTGAATTTAGTAACCATTATCTTATTCTAAGTATTTCTATTGCTTTCTATACTTTTACTATTATTTTCAATTTCTTTATATTATTATTCAATTTTTGTCATTTATCTATTAAATAAACCTAATCTTAGGATATTCGTTAGATTCAATCGGTTTAGTTAGGTCATATATTTTTTTCCATAACGAATTAATTAATAATTCATTTATTTAATTTTAAAATCTTTTGAGTAAATCTTCCGAGATTAACTTGTTTCTTTTGAGCAAACCCTATTGATATATATATTATTATGTAATATATAAGTCAGAAAAATTTCAGACGAGGAAGGTTCAAATCGAAAAATTCCTACGAATTTAACCTTTGCTAAACCTATTCTCGTTTACAATTCAATTCGCGTTGTTTAGAGAGCCACAAGAGCGGGCGAACAAAAATTACGAGCACAAAGCACGATGAGTTTACATGATCAGGAGACGGACTGGCTCATTGATGATACCTATATTTTGCGGGAATATTGAAAGAAATAACATGGACACGACTAGATTCGCGTTAATGGCAGGAGCGATAAGAACGACAGTGCAACACTGTTCATGGACTTTGTGGATTCATGAACATGGAGATAATAAGACGAAAGGATTCAGTTCAAGTTTACTGTCAAACCGATACGGTATCGGCTGTTATGAAGAGATGTGTAAAGCAGTTTCGGAGTTGTCTGCCAGAGACGCCAAACTGATACGCAGACTCGTCGAACAAACGGTCGCAATCTGTGCCCTGGTTACATGGTTGCGAAACAGGTAGCCAGAAACGCCTGGGTCATTCAAGAAGCTTCTTGCTTTGTTGTGGAAGATTATTTTAGTCTAGTTTTTATTATTTGTACACATTTATCTAGGGTCTCAGTATTAACAAAACCAAAATAAGAACAGGAAAGTTGGTTTGGTCTTTTTTTATCGTTAGTTTTTAAAATTATCATATTTTCAAAAGTCTAGAAAAAAAACACATAGGAAATGGTTGGTTAGCAATTTCTTTTGATTTGAAACTATTTTAACCAGTTCAAATATTGAGTTTATTATCATTATTACATCTCTTGTAAAATTTTATTTTATTTTTTAAATTTAATATTTGACTGCTAAAGTGATCATCAGTCCAGACTCTAGAGTATAAGAGCGTTGCTTATGTTACAGAGTAAGTTCGTCATCTGACTATAATTTTACTTTTGAGAATTGTTTTCAATTTTATGTTTACCTTTTTGTGGTTGAGAGTGGGTGGGTTTAATGTACATTTAGGTTATCTGGGTGTTTCGGTGGTTTTTGGTCTGACTCGTGGTGTCGGGTCCTAAGTGTTTTCACTTTTGATGTGATGGTGGTGGTTTGCTTGTGTTGATCCTTCATCCACCTCTCTTGGAATTTTTCTCTAAATATTGCTAAAAAGTTTCGTAATTCCCAATTTGCTTTGATATTGAACTATTTCCAATATACTGTCCACGTAAGTTCGTTTTGAGTTTTTTTTTTTTTTTTTAAAAAGTAGATAGCTATACGCGCTTTGAAAATCGCTATCACTGTAGCGAAGTTCAGTGAGTGAAACAAAACAACGAGAACTCATTATCTCAGTCAAAATTAGAAGCTTTGGCAATTAACACACAACATTTCACACTTCGCCTTTCCTCTCACCCAGCCATGACCTTTGTCATTCGTCGTCGCAGATCAACAATCACCGTCGCGGCAAAACGTGCAACCCAATTCAACCTCATGCGGCCAAACGCGACGAAAAGGCGGCCCACCACCGCGACAGCTGCTTTGAGAAGGTGTGACATTAATGTTGAAAATCATCTAAAGCACCTGAAAAATTCAGGTTTAAATGGAATACATTCAATTGTGGAAGAACAGAATTAAAATGAAATTAAGGGAAAAATTGACTCACTGTCTAAGAGGTTGGTCCAAATCGTTGAATTAATAGCCATTGAAACACAATCAGAATTCTCTCTGCGAAAATTCAATGACTAAAATTGGGAATTGTTAATTTTCTGGGCGGTTTAAAGATTTGGGATGACTGAGTAAATGATATGGTTGAAGTCTATGTTTGAGGTGAACAACAAAAGATGGGACTGCGACAGAAGCCTTAAGTCGCTAATGGCAAAAGCAAAAATGGCCACTAATTCGCTAATGCCGGTAGCGAGGTCCATAAAAAAGATTTAAAAAAATAACCGAACCTACGTGGACGGTATGAAGGGAAATAGTTTTGATACCAAAGCACAATGGGAATTTCCAAAGTTTAAAGCAATATCTTGGGAAAAAGTTCGGGTAGTTCGTTATATAATTCCAAGCTTCGTACTTTCCTATCAATTCCCCTGTTAGAAAATTTTTTATTAAATGCATCACTTTAATTTTTTTTTTTTGGAAATAATTTCTCTCAATCTTTCCCGAATCACATGGACTCTTCTTTTTCATTTGAGGAGATGTATAACAAGTAAATCTAAATGGTAGATGTACAATTCCAAGTTAGTCACAAATTTGTTTAATGATAGTTCTTGCATAAATAGAGTAACAACGTTGCACATAGAGGATCCGTTAAATACACTTGCCAGTCGTGTTTTACTTTATTAGTATTTATTTAGATTTCCCTCTATCTTTCTCCAATCACATGGGTCCTTCTTTTTCTTTCTCTCTATATCTATCTTTCCTAAATTTTATATTGAAATCCCTTAAATCACAAGTGATATATTTAAAAAGAAAGATATATTTAAAAGGGATCACAAAGTTTATCACGAGGTCATGTTTTAATTCACCCTAAGTATAAAAAATTGTTTATTTACGCATCAACCAGACATAAACCAAATTTCAGCACATTAACAAATTTTGCCGCCAATAATTTCGAATCCTCAATAATAACTAATAAGAAGCCCTTTTCTTTCTCAATTTGGAGTTTCGAGCATACTTCAATCCATTCAATTCACAAGGTAATTTCTTCCGATTTTATTTTATTTTAATTCTATTTTTTTTATGTTTAATGTTTAACCTTCTCGAATTAATTTTGTACTGTCAGTTATGAATAACCTATAATTTCACCTCAAGAAATCCAAATTAAATTCAAACTCACTGCAATTTTTTCGAGTTAATTAGTAATGGATTGCTTGATTTTTTTGTGAAAAATTGGAACTTGGTATTGCTTGATTTCAATGGAAGAAAACCAAACTAAATTGAAACATGCTAATTATTGGGAACGAAATTCATTATTTGTGAAATATTAAAGGGGCAATAATAGTGATATGAATGAATGTCATGATCATAATGAAATTTGTGTTCTTTCAAAGGTTAATAATGATGAATTGTTTTGATCAAACTCTGTATTAAACCTCGAATCAAACTGTGTAATGTTATTATGTTTCGGAATTTTTCTATATGTTGTTGCACAATGTTATAACAAAATCAAAACAAAACAGGAAGAATAATTGAAACTTGAGATTGCTCATTATTCTGATGTGTTTGGGAATTTTGTGTTTGCTGATACAGCAAAAATCGAACAGGAATGATGAACAACAACTATACGACATCCATTCTTTATTATATTCCGCTTATCTACAAGAACAAGAAGGAAGAAAACCACGACAATAGCGGGGTTGTCAACAACACCAACAACGATAACAGCGATGACACTGTGTGTGCTATGTGGGGTTTTGTAGTTTGTTCGTTCTTATTGGTGCTTCTTATCGTCTGTGCATTTTTAAGCCCCGTTCCAGATTACACCATGCTAGAGTTTGAGGTTAATTCTGTTGAGGTGACTTCCATGAAGTTGTATAATGTCAGTAACGATTACTACTCTATCGTTCGCGACAAAATACACATAACCGCAGACTTGGACTTCAATCTCACATTGAAGAACAAGGATAAAGGTTTGAAATATTTTGACCCTATGCAACTGTCATTACTGTATCATCATGATCATGATGAGTTCCTGTCATCGACAATGCTCGAACCTTTACTCCTACTGGATCAACACCACCTGCAATTCGAGATGAGGATCGAAGATGATGCACACCTTCAAAATGAGACTGCTGATTCAATCTCTCAGGATTTATGGCGCCAAAATGTGGTGCAGTTTGCTCTAAAAGCCGAGGGTCTCTATGCACGGTGGGGTT
>SNQN01010877.1:0-10330 GCA_008642245.1 Bassia scoparia | reverse complement strand
TAAATGATTTGTCTCTCTATTCAATTTTTACTTAGTTGTAACTCAATAACAATTTAATGGTTACATTTATAACATATTATAGTTTAATTAGTTATTATATTTTTTTTAAGTTTCGTTTTGTTTCTTAGAACTAAGGTTTATTTTTCTCCATAACTAACTCTTAGTTACACACTTTTCTTTTTGCAACAATACTACCCTAACATTAGGAAAAACCTTAGAACATAACTACCCTTAAATTTCCATTTTGTTGGCACTCACTAACCATTGTTTCATTTTCCCAGCGCCACTTGTACTTCTGGTTTTCGATGTCATCAAAACTGCATCGTGATTCTCTCAAATTTTTGCCATTTTTTTTCGAATTTTCCTTCCCCTTTTCCCCCAATTTTACTCTTTGTTTTATATTTCCTATTACAATCTTACTTTTAAAATTTGGATTTCTACTTAAGAAATTTGATTCAATGGTATACTGAAATTTGAGGCCGTGGAGGGAAAGAAAATCGAAAAAATAATTGGCCAAAAATAACTCAGACCACGTGCACTTTGATGACCGGAAAACCAAAGCAACGCCATGAAATGATAACAAGCGGGTTAGTGAAGTCAACAACAAATAAATGCGAACAATTTGAGCGGTTAGTATTATGTCTAACGGTTTTCAAATGTAAGGTAGCGTATTTTCGCCAAAAAAATGTGTTAAACTAAGGTTAGTTATAAGACAAAAAAAGACCTATTAGATAATGGAACTAAAAACGTCATGCCCAAACCTATAAAAAATAACGGGCCCAAAACTAAATTTCACGACAATACGTAAATTTCCTATCCTTGCACCCTAGTTGCCATTTAGAATTAAATACTAGATTTCCTCAGGTTCCACAACATAATTTCCTATATTTTTATTTAAAAATGGATTAGATTAATTTAAAAAGGTAGAAAGTCATCATTAAATCTCTTTCAGTGAGGACAACGAGGGAGTGGTGGTTCGTGGTGGTTGGATGGATAGGAGTTAACACCGTTAGTGCATTGCCGTTAAGAGGTAGTGGTTCGCAAAGAAAACGTAAAAAGTGGATAGTTATTTTTTTTTTAAAAAAAAACAATGTGGGTAATTGTTTCTAAACTTTGCCAAAAAGTGTGTAGTTGTTGACAATATACCTAATTCCTAAATTAACTAATTATTCTTTTTGCCTTAAATATTTCATTTTGTCTTAGTTATGCTTTTATAATACAAGGAATTCGTTGGGGAAGGAGGAATCTAGATATTTAATCCTATGCACCTATTGCATAATCGTACGAAATATTAGATATAAAAACTTAATATAATCAAAGACCCTGTAAGGACCCGTGGACCCGCTAGACCCGGCAAATTTAAGTTTGAGTATGAAACTCTAATTAAAACCCAACAAATTTGAATCGAGTCCGGGTCAATTAAAAAAATTAGCGGGTCTAGGGTTTGGGTCTAGACGATCTCGTTACAGACCTGATTAGATATAATTAAATGTACATGGGACCACCCATGTGACCATGTGAGTAATCTTTTACTTTTGGTGGGAAAGTAGTTGTGGGGACCATACCCAAAATAAAGTTAAGGGGAATAAGAGCATCCACTATAGAGAGGATTTTACATCCTCTTAGGCAGGATTACCACTATAGAGGATGTCCTCTCTATAGTGTGAGGTTAGTTGAGGATCCTCTAAGAAAGAGGATTGTGGGAAATCCTCTGTCTGTAGAGGAATGCATGCATGGGACCTTGTGCTAGGAGGAAGCTCAAAACGCACAAATATGCTCTTTCAACGACATATGAAAGGCCTTATTTTTTTTTTTTATTTCTTTACATGTTGTGGAGCCCACATGTGACTTTGTATTACAGTTCAACGCAAAAAGTCTGGTGCTTCAAATATTGGCATTCATTACATTATTAAAGGTGGGGCCCACCATTATTATCCATTTATCCATACATACAATCTTGTTTGTTACCGTTAACTCAACGGATATAATTCTGATTATTGTTTCAACAGTTAAATTTAAGTTTTAAAAACTTTATAATTTTTTTATACTATCAATTAGCAACGGACATATTAATTTTTTTTTATATAAATATAGCTTGAATTGATGAGTGTCATTTCTACTTACCATCTCACTATTTCTCCTTCCTACCAACCAATTTCTATAGAGACCATTAATCAAATCATGGATCACAATAATACAAATTCCCAAAATAATCCAAATTTTTTTCAGTTTGATCCAAATTTGCTAAATGATCCTCGTTTCAGTCGGCAATACAATATATTAATAGTAGATCGAGACAAAATTCGGTGCAATCAACACCACAACCACTTAATCCTTCATTTCCCACTCAAGCTCAACACWTTRCTTCCCAAAATTTTCCAATATTCCCCATGTCTCAACATTTTAGTGAACCAATGGTTGAGCATTCTCCGGGCGGAAATGGTAGTAGTAACGTAACTCCAAGTCAAGAATTAATAGGCGCGCCACATCTTGAAGAGATTGATGAAGTTGCTGCAGAATTATTTTCGGAAGGAAATAATGTAGGTAATACTGGAGGAACCAGTAGAAAAACGTCCAAGAGGAAGGTTGCGTGGAGTATTAAAGAAGACGAAGCTTTGGTTTCTGCTTATATTAATGGCGGGGGAGATATCACTATTGGAACTGATCAGTCGAGAAAAGATTTGTGGGTAACCATTAGGAAACTTTATGAGGCAGCAAGAGAGGCTAATCCAAGTGAGATTAATGAAAGAACAACAAAATCTTTGCAAAATCGGTGGGATCACATTAATGGAGCTATTTCAAAATGGGTTGGTGTTTATGCTGAATGTAAGAGAAACAAAATCAGTGGCAAACAAGATGAAGATGTGGAGAACGACGCACATGAAAGTTACTCAAGATTGAATAACGGTAATAGATTTACTCTAATGCATGCATGGAGGATCATGAGGCAAAAGAAAAAATGGCAACCACCAGGAACGGAGTTGTCTGGTGAAATTGGAGGAAGCTCTAAGCGGTCTGATCCAAAAGGTGATGGAAAAAGGAGGCCCGAAGGTATAAAAAAGGCAAAGCGGAAAGGCAAGGAAGCTGCTAGTTCCAGTGTGATTGATTTTGAATCTTTTCAATCAACCTTGGAAAATATAAATGACAGAAGGAATGATATTGGAGAACGAATGGTGGAAATAATGAGGGAAAGGAATGAAGAGAAAAAAAAGGCAAAATCAACAAGAGGCGAAAATGCGTATGTTAAGTATGTTGATGGCGAAACAAGTTCTTGACAAAGAAGAAAAGGAAATGTACTTGAAGTTGAAGGAAGAATTCAAGAATATGTATTTTTAATTTGTTCTCTTTGATGTTATGTTAATTAGTCATTAGTAATGTTAATTTATGTCATTTCTAATTATTACTCTTCTGTTAATTAGTATAAACCCTCTGTATCTTTTATTGTTAAGTCCAATCAWACTGTTTCATTGTGTTGTCCAGTTGTTTTGAAATTACTGATCAGCATATAGTGTAGTATTTGTTTCATTGTGTTGTCAAATTGTTATGAAATTAGTGATTAGTCAATAGTCTACTATTTGTTGCAGTGTGTTGTCAAATTGTTATGAAATTACAAACAAATATAGTGCATCCTCTTAGAGCATCCATTATAGAGACAAGATCCTCTTCCTCTTATTTCATCTCTCTCCTTTTCTCCATTTGACACCTCATTTTCTCTTTCCTCCACTTCATTTTCCACTAACTTCTCCTCTTCATAATAACAATCCTTTAAGTTTTCATACAATAGAAAGGATCCTCTTTTATATCCTCTTGTTGTTGTTGTTGTTGTTGTTGTTTTTATTTATTATTAACCATTGTGTATATGACTAGTTTGTGAAAATACTGCAAAAACTAATTCAATTCAATTAAAAATAAAATTTAATTAATGTCTCAATTTGACGCAACACACTTCTACATTGCAAATGTCATAGTCACATGTTGTGGGGCCCACAACCTTTTAAGAAATAAAAAAAGATAAAAACTATTATTGTGTCGTTCCAAGAGCCCAATGCTGCGTTTTATACATCCTCCAAGCACAAGGTCCGGTGCATGCAATCCTCTACAGACAGAGGAATTCATACATTCCTCTTTGGTAGAGGATCCTCGATTGAAATCACACAATAGAGAGGACATCCTCTATAGTGTTAATTCTACCTAAGAGGATGCATTTTCCTCTCTATAGTGGATGCTCTAAGTAAGAGTAGGTTTGTCATTTCTTACTAAAAATGAAAAGAAAAAAAGTATGACATCTAATTCAAAACATGCCCAAAATAGAAAGTGTAACATCAGATAAAAACGGCGGAAGTATTCGATTATCACAAATATGGATCTTCTCGATTTTAATATGAAAGTTGTGCAAGGATGTTACTATTTGATATGCTAAATCTGATTGAAATTTAATGCTAGAGAGTATATAGATTGTATGAGATTATAATTTGTAAATCAAGAAATGATTATTACAATAACACACTATACTTGATTTGAATTACTTACGGATACACATAATCACAGGGTTCATCAATAATTACTCCAATATGTACAACCAACTAAAAAAGACTTTGCACATTCTCATCACATATTAAAAGATTTACCTGTTTTGATTTTTCATCACTCTTAAATTTCTACTCACTACCGTCTCCTACTAAACCTCTTTTCTGGCCCAACCACTCATTTCTTTTTTTTATTTGCATTTCATGGCGAATGACGAAACTTTTCCTAATTGATAAGTGCATAATATTCTATATTTTTAGTCCTTAATATTAGTCTTTTAATCACTTTATATTAATTATTTTATGAAACTAGTTATTTTTTTATAATTTTAGATTTTTTTTATTCGTAATTTTATAATTTTACATGATAATTGATCCTTAATAATAAAAGGTGTGTTTTGGTAGGAAAATAAGAAGAAATTAAAGAGGACTTTGACAAATTAAGAAGAAAGCAATTGAAGATGATCAAATGAAGATATATTTGCACGTGAAGTGGAAGTAAAAATACAAGAGATGAAAAACGAGGAAAATATGAATGAATAAAAGGTGAATAAAAGGAAAATAAAAGAATATAGCAAAACTAAGATAAAGATGAAAGTAACAACTCAGATGAAGTGGGGATAGCTCAAGTGATTAAAGTTTCCCTTCCGATTTCAGGAGATCATAGGATCGATTCTCATCCCCGCCCTTGTGTCTCCCTTAGCCCCCAAAAAAAAACTCACTGAAGCTATATAACAACTCGCGCACAACAACAAGATATTTTATTTTCCGAAATTCAAGGAGATGCAATCTTAATCCTAAATTTCTACTGGAGCATTCAAAGAATTTGAAAACATAAATTTTCTGAAATCTGTCAAAAACAAATTGCGTCACATAATTCGATCGTGTTTTGTAAAAATTCTTATTTTTGTTTTCTCTCTGAAAAACTTTTCTCCCATCCATGGTGAGGGAAAACGAAATCTCAAGCGAGGAAGCTGATCTTATTAGAAGATCAAATAAGAAGGTAAAAAGAGGTGATTTCTGGTCCTCTAATGAAACGGATACGGTGACTGTGGAAGATGTTTATATGGAGGAAATAGCAGATGATATTATTGGAAACCCTAATCTGCAAGGGACGAGGGAACAACATCTTGGGAGTCCGCCAAAACAGCAACTGGCTAATTCCTATAGCATGATTACTAGCGGAAAACTACAAAGCCCTACTGGACCATTATCTGCCTTGGCCTTGGATGATTTAGAGGAAATTTCAAATGATGAAGACGCTCTGGATAGAGACCAAGATGAGGATGGTTGTCCTACGATTCATTTGACAAAGGAGGAGAAGGCGAGGCTATGAAAATCGTGGACGAACGCTTTGATAATTAAACTCTTTGATAAGAAATTGAATTATGTTGTGCTTATCAAGTGTTTACGAATCATGTGGAGTTTAAAAGGGGATATATCTTTAACAAATGTGGGATGTGCATATTACATTGTACGTTTTACATCTATGGAGGATTATGATTTCGCCTTAACACAAGGCCCTTGGTTGATAGGTGACTCTTATCTAACGATCAGGAAATGGATTCCAAACTTTATCCCTAATGAGGCTCCTATTAGATTCTTGACAGCGTGGGTTCGTATTCCTAATCTCTCGGTTGAATACTTTGATAGGCAATTTCTATGTCGAATTGGAGAGAAGATTGGGAGAGTTATGCGTATTGATCGTAATACAGAGTCTTGTGATCGTGGTCAATATGTTAGATTYTGTGTGGAGTTGGACTTAAAAAAGCCTCTGTTATCAAAATTCATATTAAATGGTCTGGTTTGGAAAATCCAGTATGAAGGTTAAATTTAATTTGTTTTAATTGTGGTAGACTTGGGCATAAGGATGTTGACTGCCCACAGTTGGGAGGTGAGGAGGACAACATGCAGCAAATAAGGGACGTAGGGGAAAACAGTGAGTCTTTGAAGAGTGTGGAAATTAAGGATACAAATTCAGAGGGCATGTATGGTGCATGGATGATGGTGACTAGGCGTACTAGAGGAGTGCCAAGTCATAGGGGTGCTCGTGCAAATTTGCAGGGTAGTAAGGAGATTGTCCAACCGAAGGATACCAATAATATGCGCCCAGTTGCAAAGGGAACGAACACAGGGGGCCTGAGCAAAGTCCGTGACTCTRGGATAGTGGGAGAAAGCTCAAGATTTGTTGTACTACAACAAGAAGAGGATATATTCAGGGTCAGAATAATAAGGAGAATTCAGTYAGTTTGGATATGGGAGAGCATGATTGGATGGAGATGGAAGATATTTCCTTGGATGTAGCTAGAAATATTAATGTTTTGCATAAGGCTTCGGAGCTTTCGGATTTTCGAAAAAACCATAATAACTGGAAGCAGGATTTTATTGGAGATAAGAATATTACGGCTGGCAATGTGGATAAGGTGGATAATAATAATATATTAGAAAAAATACAAGATAGGAGGGAAACTCCCAGTATCTGAAGATTTAGAAGGTTAACTCGGCTTCCTATCCTAAAAAAAATTCTCCATGTTATGGACACTTTATATTAAATCCAACTGCAGAGCTCAGAGATTATCAAACAGATCCCTTTGCACTTGACATCAACAAAGAGTTAAACCCTAAACCCCCTGATATTCAATTGCCAAGYGKGACTACGCATACTAATCATGGTGAATCTACCATTCACTCTAGAGATGGTTATGCCTCCAGAGATTCAATTGTTCCTGGATTATGTGACAGAGGGGCCATCGATGGTCACAGTGCACCCACTAGCCTACAAGGTCAAGGTGGCAATAAGCTCATTCCTACCACCGGTGCATCAACCACCAGATTTATTAGCGAYGGTGAAGCTCCCAATGGAGTTGGTCTATCCAATGAACGAACTTCGAAGGATGTTCATGGAGATGTTGCCTAACATTCCTTTGTATGTTCATGATCGTTTTCTTACTTTTCCTTTGCTTAAGATGCCGATAAAAATTATGATGTAGAACGTCCAAGGTGCGGGAAGTCAAATTTTTCTGACAATAATTCGTGAAATTGTGCGTGTTAATAAACCCACGGTTTTGGGTCTAGTTGAGACTCACATTAGTGGCGAAACGGCTCAGAAAGTGAGATAAAATTGGCTTTTTGAGCCAATTACAAGTAGAGGCACAAGGGTTTCGAAGAGGTGAGTGAGGAAGTTACAGTAACTTGTTTTGATTCTAACTCACAACACTTGTCTGTGATTATTGAGAAGCCACAATCTATGCCATGGCTTTTCTCTGCTATATACGCAAGCCAAGAGTCRAGCCTGAAACAGGAGCTTTGGAGGGCATTAGAAGACGTTAAAGCTCGATTTTTCGGGGCTATATACGCAAGCCAAGGTTTTAATRATACGAGTACCTTAGAGGAAAGAGTGGGCATTAATGGACCAAAGATGCAACGACGCAACAAGCTTTTTTGGGAATGGATAGAGAATAATGAACTACTGGACTTGGGGTTCTCTGGACCACAATTCACTTGGTCATGAGGTCAGGAACAGGAGAATTACAAGGCGGCGCGGCTTGACCGGTTCATTTGCAATGATCAATGGAGGACTACCTTTGAAGAAGCCTCGGTTAAACACCTTCCGAAGTGCAGCTCGGATCATTGCCCCATAGTTATTAGGTCATGTGGCTTTGCTCCGCTGCCAAATTCTCTTCGACCRTTTAGGTACCAAGCGWCTTGTTTAACAMACGAAACTTTCGATGAATTTGTGGATAATAATTGGGACCGTACTGCTCCTATTATTGAGTTTCAGAAGGATTTTGCCCAGCTTTTAATAAGGTGGAATAAAGAGGAGTTCCATAATATTTTCCAAAGAAAGAAGAAACTATGGGCTTGACTCGAAGGAATTCAAAAGAAAGTAGCGGTGGAAGGTAGGAATAGAGGTTTGGTTAGACTAGAAATTAAGCTAAAGAGGGCTCCCGAAGATGTTTTATTGGAACTATTATTGGAAGGAACTATGGTGCTGAATTATTGGAAGGAACTATTTTCAGAAGAGTTCCCTGAATATGAAATTCAGAATTGGACTCCCAATTACTTCCTGTGGATCAACCAAGCTGATTATTCCAGATTAGTTTGTCATACACCATGGGCATAAAATGCGTGTGAGGTGGAACGAGCAATACGATCGATGAAAGCTTTTAAGGCACCAGGGCCAGATGGATTCCAACCCCTTTTTATATCAGAGATATTGGTATATTGTGAGCAAGAACCTTATTGATTTGGTACTTGATGTGCTGCGTGGTAATCAATTTCCCCTWGATCTCAATAAAGCTTTTTTGGTTCTTATTCCCAAGGTGGATAATCCACAATGGGTGACTCAGTTTCGACCAATTGGATTATGCAACGTCATTTACAAGATGGTTACGAAAGTGATTGTTAATCGCATGAAGTCAGTTTTTCCAAGTTTGATTTCACCGACTCAAAGTAGCTTTGTTCCGGGACGTCAAATCATGGATAATATTATTATTGTTCAAGAAATGTTACACATTATGCAAAGAAAGCAAGGCCAAACAGGGTATATGGCGATTAAGATTRATTTGAAAAAGCATAYGATCGCTTACGGTGAAGCCTTATTCRTCAGTCCTTAGAGGAACTTYGATTTCCTACTAATTTGGTGGAGGTTATAATGCATTGTATTACTTCGYAAACKCTCYAAATCTTGTGGAATAGCGAGCAAACAGAGGGTTTCAAGCCAACTAGAGGAATCCGTCAAGGAGATCCTTTGTCTCCGTACATTTATTTGATATGTATGGAACGATTAGCTCACCTTATTGACCGTGATATAAGCTTGGGGGTGTGGAAATCGGTTCGAGCAAGTAGGAATGGCCCCAAGATTTCAAATTTGGCATTTGCARATGATCTTATTATTTTTGCGGAAGCATCAGTGGATCAGGCCAGAATCATTATGGAGATCTACATCACTTTTGTGATAATTCTGGGAGTAAGGTTAGTATTAATAAGTCTAAAAATCTACTTTTCCAAAAATACGGATGATGTAATTAGACAAGATATTTGCAGTGAGTTGGGTATGAAGGAAGTTGAGGATTTGGGGTTATATTTAGGTGTGCCAACAATTCATGGTAGAACCTCCAAAAAAATCATATCAGTATTTGGTAGAAAGGATCAATGGAAAATTAAATTGTTGGAAAACTAAGCTGATTTCGATGGAAAATCTACTTCACACAACAGCTCCTTTGCACACTTCGGGTTTTGGAATTTTCTCCCGCACCAGAAATTCCATATATGCACACTTCGGGTCTACGATTTCTCCCGCTACAGAAATCCAGCACAAGCATCTTTCGGGTCTTGGAATCTTCTCCCGCTACAGAAGTTCCGTCAGCACATCTCCGGGTCTTGGAAACTTCTCCCGCTACAGAAGTTCCGTCAGCACATCTCCTCTGTATACACAAGCCAATGGTCAAGCCGTAGGAGAAAGCCCAGTCCGGAGGAGCCAGGCGTTCCCAGGGCAAACAATACACCGCACTGCACGGGGCGCGGGTATACCTAAAACTAACCTTGTTTTGCAGGGTTTGGCCAAAGGGTAACTGAAAAGTCGCAAAAAAACGTCTTGAGTTGCCTCCTCCGTCCCAAGAGGAGCGCGTTGACTTTCTCGTCTTAACGAGACCTAGCGACCTCTATCATGACTCAGTCAAAGGGAGGGCGTTCATCGTAGACAACCTAAATATGTCTACCCCAAATGAGTAAGCAAGATGGAAAGTATAATGCATTCCATACTGTCTCTATATAATTCGACCCATCATGAAAAAACACAATGA
>SNQN01010876.1:3561-15081 GCA_008642245.1 Bassia scoparia | reverse complement strand
GGTTGTTTTATTTGCAAGGGGCCTCACTTGGTCGACAATAACTTAAGCGCCAGCAACTTTCTGCGTTGTTGTGTGATGATAGTGAGGATGAAGACAAAGGTTCTCCGGAGGATGATGAGCCTTCCGATCCAAAGATCAACACCATGAAACTTTTMAATTCAATGAATGCAGAGAATGCTCTGGTGGATGGCTTTTTGTACTGCAAGGATGGCTTGGATGGTCGTGATGTGCAGGATATGCTTGACACTAGTGCTAGCCACAAATTTATAGAGAAGGAAGTTGTCAAGATGACGGGTTTGAAGCCTCGGCCTACGACTCATACGATGAAGGTCGTCAACTCGGCCGCTTCCACTATGATTGGAATGATCAAGGATGTTCAGATTACTATTGGAAGTTAGAGTGGGAAGGTTTATCTTCTTGTTGTGTCTATGGACGACTACAATTTGGTTCTTCGTAACAAGTTCTTCAAGAAGGGAAAGGCGTTTGTGGCACCCCACTTGGGTGGAATGTTAATCAATGATGAGATGTCTCTGTGCTTTGTTGTGGGAAAGGCCTTTAAGGTAGTAGGAACCAATGGCGTGTTGAGTGCGATGCATTTTAAGAAGGGAGTTCGCATGGGAGTCTCTACGTTCCTTACTGCTATTGTGGACATGAAACCAGATGTGATGGTTGAAGTGCCAGATCTGATTACACATTTGTTGGAGGAGTATGCAGGGGTTATGCCCCCTGATTTGTCAAAGATGCCTCCACGAAGGGCTGTGGATCATGATATCGACTTGGAACCGGGTGCTAGGCCTCTTGCCAAGGCACCTTATTGGATGGGTCCCTCGGAGTTAGCAAAACTACYGAAGTAGTTGGATGGGCTCTTACAAGTGGGGTTTATTCAACCATCTAAGGCACCCTACGGAGCGCCTGTGTTATTGCAGAAGAAGGCAGATGGCTRGCTTCGTWTGTGTGTGGATTGTCGCTCTTTGAAGAAGGTAATAATAAAGAATAAGTACCCTATTCCTCGCACAGATGATTTATATGATAGATTMTCTAGAGCTACTTATTTTACAAAGTTAGATTTGCATTCTGGTTATTGGAAAGTTCGTATTAAGGAAGGTTTCCAAAACTACATGTGAAACACGTTATGAATCATATGAGTTTTTGGTCATGCTGTTTGGGCTGACGAATGCCCCGGCTACCTTCTGCAATCTTATGAATGATGTGCTAAATGGATTCTTGGATAAATTTTGTGTTATGTACCTTGATGATATTGTGCTGTGCTCACAAATTTTGGAGGAGCATGTCAGTCATTTAAGACAGGTTTTTGACAAACTCATGGAGTACGAACTTTATGTCAAGAAGGAGAAGTGCGAATTTGCTCAAACTAAAATCATGTTCCTTGGGAATAAGATCAGTAAAGGGAAGGTTTGTATGGATGAAAAGAAGGTGCGAGCCATTGTGGAATGGGAAGCACCGAAATCTATTCCGGAGTTGCGAACCTTTTTGGGTTTGGCTAACTACTATCGAAAGTTCATCGAGGGTTATTCTCAGAAAATTTGGTCATTTACTGATTTGTTGAAGAAAGGGCAGACATGGGTGTAGGGCTTCGCCCCGCCTTAGAGGGGGCGTGACCTCAGCTTCAGTGTCATGGAATTGAGCCATGGAATCCACATGTGAATGCGTTGGGGTGTGTTGTCGAATTGAGGGGATCGCCACCGTGCCTATATAGGTTATTCACGGACGCCCGAAACATTGGTGCCAAACTAGTGGCCCCACAAATAGGTCCAGTAACCAAAGTGTGGGTTCGGGGACATGGTACGGATTGAATCAGTAACCCAATCCGCCCGCATGTAGCGGCCTCTACTCGGTCTCATTGTAGTTCCATAAATCATAACAATTGAATTCAAGAAAACTTATCGATTTGACTTTGAAAGCGCACTAATTACTAGGTGGGTTGCTATTATGTACAAACCAAGACTTCTACAATGGACAAGGCGATCATTTGATTGTTAGTCAATATTAATAAGGTGCTTAGAAAACCGGTCGTCCATGATTATCTGACTTTAATGTGACAAGCAATTGAATTCCGGTCTTGTTTAAGCAATATATACAAGTGTGATAGAATATATATATACAAGACATGAAAACAAAGGTTAGTAAGCATGATAATATATATGTGTGTCCTTCTCACCTTGTCACTGCAAATACACAAATCGTTAAAGCAAAAACTAAAAGAGACGTCCTTTGATCGAATTGCTAATCAAGACAAAGAAACATGTTAGTATTGACAATAACGATATGCATAATAATGAATTGTGACAAGATGATGATAATAATAATAAGTGTTAATGAAAACGAATTTGAAAACATGAGTGACAATCCTACATATTTACATGAATCAATTAAAAGGTGAGTTTCTACATTGTGTTGATTTAATTGAAACTCGCAATAAGAATTAGTCAAATTAAAAGTGACAAAAGGAATTAAGTAGAGTCAAAAAGATGTTTTAGGTGAGTAATCTCAGATTTATACCCTTATTTCGCTTGTTGAATCGAACAGAATCGATGCTTAGAACTCAAGAACGAATGTGTTTAGAGTGTTTGAGAGAGTGAGAGAGAGAATACGTAAGTTAGAGACAGAGAGAGACAGAATAGAAGTGTCTTGAAAATCGTGTGTCGGACTGAGCAAGGTAGGCATGTATTTATAGGCACGAGGGAAAAAACGAGGGTCGCAAAACCCTGCGTATATACGCAGAGGAGCTGCGTATATACGCAGGTGGCCTGCGTATATACGCAGGTCTGCGTATATACGCAGGTGACCTGCGTATATACGCAGAGGGGCTGCGTATATACGCAGGCCTCTGCGTATATACGCTGCCCTATGCGTATATATTTTTCCAAAACCTCGAAATATTTTGATTTCCTCCGATTTTATTCGTGATTTCCCTTGATTCGACGCACCTAGACACCCTTGCTCTCCAAGCAAGGAGTTCTAGAGTGTTCTAGAAGGTTCCACGTATTTCCGGAGTATTTTTTGTGTATTTTGTATTTTTTTTGTATTTTCTGCGTATAAAAACTTATAAAAATCATAGAAAAATGTAGAAAAATCAGAAAAATAATCTAAAAATACTGGTGAGCTCAGAAAAATGTGAAGATGCAATGAAAACCTAAAAATAGAAAAAATTAAAATAAATAAAAGAAAATGTTTTTGCCCCTTTTATTTGTCCTTTGCTCAATAGTTCCGAGTATGACCTCACGTATTTCCAACTTTTGTGAGTTCAAAGCATCTTTTCTGAGTCGAAACAATCGCGAGACGCGGTATGTTTCATCACGGATTACTCATTTGGGGAGACACATTTAGGTGTCTACAGAAGCCCCCACTTTGACTGAGTCTGGAGAGACGTAAGTCTCGTAAGACGAAAGTCAAAGTATTCGATTCGGGACGGAGAGCAACTCAAGACGTTCTGCGACCTTGGGTTGCCCTTTTCGCCGGTACCTGCAAAACAACGGTTAGTTTTACCTGTAGCCGTGTCCCATGCGGTTTGATGTGCTTGTATGTGTTTGGGTCCTTGAGCGGTCATTCTCCGTTCGGCTGACTGGGAGAAATGCAGACGCATCCCATGCTTTCCGAGGAAATGGAGCATTGACTTGAAAATGATAGCCCTAATTCAGGATTAAGGACTACCTTGGTGACGACATAGGTCTGTTTTTATGTCTAGAGAAATTTGCATGCAATGTTGACCTGTAACTTGTGACCTTGAGATTAAAAAGGGGCAAGAGCCATTGAATTTGAATTTGAAAGAGTCTTGTCTAGGTCTGGTTCTAGACATAATTTGAGAGAGTCATTAAATTTGAAGGGGCCTTTGAATTTGAAAGTGCCTTGTCTAGGTCTGGTTCTAGACATGATTTTGAGAGAGTCATTGAATTTGAAAGGGTCTTGTCTAGGTCTGGTTCTAGACATGATTCTGAGAGAGCCTTTGAATTTGAAAGGGTCTTGTCTAGGTCTGGTTCTAGACATGATTTGACAGAGTCATTGAATTTGAAAGGGTCTTGTCTAGGTCTGGTTCAAGACATGATTTGAGAGAGTCTTTGAATTTGAAAGGGTCTTGTCTAGGTCTGGTTCAAGACATGACTTGAGTGAGCCATTGAATTTGAAAGGGTCTTGTTTAGGTCTGGTTCTAAACATGATTTGAGAGAGTCATTGGAAGGGCCTTGTCTAGGTCTGGTTCAAGACATGATTTGAGTGAGCCTTTGAGTTTGAAAGGGACTATTAGAAAAGTTCTGTTTGAAAAGTGACTCAGAGAAAGGTGACATGGAATATTGTGGTTGGACGCGACTGAGATTTGGCTTTGAGTTGAAATTGACTTTGACTCGATTTGACATCGACGAGACAATGACTTTGATTGGAAAGTGACAGGGTCCATAAGTGGAGTTTCGATGATTTTCACTTGATAGCAATAGACTTGAACACGTAATAGGGCCTTAGGAGACAAGAAGCCCCCAACTGGAAATTAAGGAGCCATGATGGCGACGAGCCCCCCAGCGAGACTTTGAGACAATGTAGTTTACGGCTTAGAGTCAACATAGGGAAGGTGGATAGATTGTATGGATGAGTTCCCCAACAAGATGTACTAACCCAAAGGTAGGTGGCTTTACTTCTTTGGGATTGAGTCAATGAGTCCTTGAAGGTGACCAAAGAATAGGCTATGGTTCGAGAAATAAAAAGGGTCAAATTTGTGGCTAAGGGTCAATGATGTGGCTAGATGCTGGGTTGGCTAATGATGTTGGTTCAAACATGAGTCTATGTCAGGTTCTAGACTGGCAAAACCATTATCAAATTCTTAGCAAGTCAAAGCACTCAAAAGGCCTCAAACGATTTAATGTTAATGTGGTCGAACCTCGAGAAGAGGCTTCCTACGTATCCTTACGGAATCAGACCACCGTAGTTCGGATGATGATTTGGACAATGCCTCGTGTGAGAGGGCTTTTGTGGTTGTAATGTGAGGCTGTGGTTTGATGGTTGAAAAAGGCTCGGATGATCATGAAGTGAACCCACGGTGCGCAGTGTGCTTTTTAGACTCTTGCTTTTAATTTGATCTGGGCTTTGAGCTTTGGATTTGCATTGGATTTTGGCATTGATTTGCATTTGAACTTTGATTTTTGCTTTTTTTTTTCTTTTTGCCCATTTTATTCTTCCTTTTTTTCTTTTCTTTCTTTTGCACGTGTCTTTTCCTACGCACCGTTTGGTCCAAAGGGTTAGGTAGATGTGGGTGATGAAAGAAAGATAGGCTAAATGATAGTGTTTGTGGCTCAAAAGGTTGCAAGGGATTTTGATTTGATGTGACAAAGGGAATGGAAGGGAGGGGTCATTTTTGTGGAGCTGTGAAAGAAGGCCTCTCTTGGGCATTGTTCAATTTCAATAATTAAATCAGCATTAGATTAAACCAATTGTGGCCAATGAGTGTTGAGACTTGCATAGAATTAGAAAATAATATTGCCAAAACAAATGAATCATTTTATTGCTGAATGAAAACTGAAACATACATGGCTTATTTTAAAAGACTACATAGACTCAAAAGACAGTGAATTGAAAAGATTAGATAGCTTGGACTAGGACTCTATGACTCAATCTGGAGAAGACCGCGCAGATCGATGACCCACGCCTTGGGGTGACTCATGGTTTAGCAAGTGGGCTGGTGTGAATGTTGATCTTATCCTTCGCCGCTGGAGGGACTGGGAGGCGACCATCTTCAACCATGTCTTGAATCCTATGCTTCAAAACGATGCAATTCTCAGTGGTGTGACCCCTTCCTTGGTGGAACTTGCAATAAGCATTGGGATTCCAATTCTTAGATTTCTTGTCATCTGAAGGATCTGGAGTGGGTCCAATAGGAGCAAGTGCACCTTTTGCAGTTAATCTATCAAAGGCCTGCTCATAAGTCATGCCAATTGGAAAAAATGTCCTTGGTGGTCCTCGAGGCCTGTTGTTGAAAGAGCCGGGATGGTTAGAAGAGTTGTCATTGGTAATGTGGCTGACTTGATCAGTGTTGGAAAAAGAGGAGCCACCATTCTTGTTAAAGCCCCCACCGTTACCCTTAGACTTCTGAGCTTGAACATCTTCCTCAACTAGGAGGCCAACCTTGTAGAGCCCAGTAAATGAATCAATGGGTTGAAACTTGAGTGGCTCTCGATACTTGGGCTGAAGGTTCTTGATGACCATGCGAACTTGATCCTCCTCATTCGGTCGATTGGTCATTTGAGCGGCTTTCTCCCTCCACCTATTAAGAAAAGTAGAGAAATTTTCTCTCTCACCTTGCTTGGTGGCCTCTAGTTCACGGAGACCGACAGGAAGCTGGGAATTGTACCTGTACTGCTTTAGGAACTCGTGTTTGATATATTCCCAATCATCGAGCTTGGCTTGATTCAGGGTCTTGAACCACCTGGATGGATGGGTGTCCAAAGTAATAGGGAACACCGAAGTGAATAGCTCTTTGCTCATTCCTTTAAGGACCATTGAGATATTGAAAGTGCGGAGGTGGTCTTCTGGGTCTTCAGTTCCCTTGAACTTGGGCAAATCAGTGATGACAAACTTCTTAGGAAGTTGGCCCTTAATCTCATAATCAGCAACACGAGGCCCTTGAACTGAATTTTCGGACATTCTCTTGACCAACTCTTCTAGTTGCTCCACCCTTTTTTCCGTCTCAGTCTTCGGAGGAGGGAGTGGTGTCTCAGCATCGTCTTCTTCCTCCCCGTCAGACTCGAGAGGTTTTTCCTGGGTCCTCTTTTCTTTCAGCTCCCCAATGCTCTTTTCTTGGGCATCAAGGCGAGAATTCACAGACTCGAGCTTTTCTAGAATAGCGTTAAGCTGTTGTTCGATGTTTGCCATGGAAGTGTCTTGGTGATCAGGAGCGCGTCGGGTTTGGCTTCTTGTTACTCTTCTAGGCCCCAGAGACAAGTTGCGAGTCTTTGCTATCTTGCTGAAATCAAGAAATTACACTTTAGAACCCAGAAACAAAAGATTGGTCTACTTGAAAACTCTTAAGAACAAACCTAACTCAGTCTTGAGGTTCTGGACTTAAGGAACTGAACTCGAAAGTAGACTTGAATGGGCTAGACCTAAATCTGATTTAAGGTGCTAGACTCGAGAAAGATTCAAACCTAAGATGGGCCTATTTCAGAATTAAGGACCTCTTAGACCTACGAGCCACTTGAAATTGAATAGACCTAGCCTTGAATCAAAGTTCCTAGGGTTGAGTCTATGATCGAACCTAGTTCAGTTTTAAGGTTCTTAGATTGAAGTTGAAGCGAACCTAATTCAGATTCAAGGCTCTTGGGTTGAAATTGAATTGAACCTAATTCAGATTTAAGGTTGAATTGAATTGGAATTGAATTGAACCTAATTCAGATTTAAGGTCCTTGAATTAAGGTTGAATTGAACCTAATTTAGGTTTAAGGTTCAAAAGGTCGAATCTAAGTCAGATTTAAGATTCTTGGATTGGAATCGAACCTAAGTCAGATTCTAGGTCGAATGGAGTTTGAAATTGATTTTGAAATGGGCCTAATGGATCGTCAAACTTCATGTCTTGAACCATAGATTAAGGGACTGGGCTTAGTTGGTGGTTAAGAATTTGGACTGAATGAAGAGTCACAAGTTAACAAGCACATTGATTGAAACACAAAATCCAATTTATTCACTTAAGGTCAGGATCTAAGTGAACTATAAGTCGGCTTGGTTAAGTCTGATAGTGTACCATGCCTAAGAGTAGAGCTGGGTCCAATTTCACCACCACAACATTGGTGATGTATGGCCGAGATACCCCTTATATACACGCATCTAGTAACACGTGCATACGCGGCATGGGCGGGATAGGACTTACCTTAGCCATGTGATCCATTAACCACATGCAACCAAGGTAAAATCCCCCCTTAAGGTGATCTCGAGCATAGAACATGCCCATATTGAGACCAAGGTGCCTAAGACATGACCCTATTCGAAGGGTCACAAGCAAAATTCAATTGATTATGAATATGGAACTACGAGACTTTCAAGTCTGTCCACTCACCAAATGGTGATTATCCCCAGTGAAGTCGCCAAAAACTGTAGGGCTTCGCCCCGCCTTAGGCGTGACCTCAGCTTCAGTGTCATGGAATTGAGCCATGGAATCCGCATGTGAATGCGTTGGGGTGTGTTGTCGAATTGAGGGGATCGCCACCGTGCCTATATAGGTTATTCACGGACGCCCGAAACATTGGTGCCAAACTAGTGGCCCCACAAATAGGTCCAGTAACCAAAGTGTGGGTTCGGGGACATGGTACGGATTGAATCAGTAACCCAATCCGCCCGCATGTAGCGGCCTCTACTCGGTCTCATTGTAGTTCCATAAATCATAACAATTGAATTCAAGAAACTTATCGATTTGACTTTGAAAGCGCACTAATTACTAGGTGGGTTGCTATTATGTACAAACCAAGACTTCTACAATGGACAAGGCGATCATTTGATTGTTAGTCAATATTAATAAGGTGCTTAGAAAACCGGTCGTCCATGATTATCTGACTTTAATGTGACAAGCAATTGAATTCCGATCTTGTTTAAGCAATATATACAAGTGTGATAGATATATATATATATATATACAAGACATGAAAACAAAGGTTAGTAAGCATGATAATATATATGTGTGTCCTTCTCACCTTGTCACTGCAAATACACAAATCGTTAAAGCAAAAACTAAAAGAGACGTCCTTTGATCGAATTGCTAATCAAGACAAAGAAACATGTTAGTATTGACAATAACGATATGCATAATAATGAATTGTGACAAGATGATGATAATAATAATAAGTGTTAATGAAAACGAATTTGAAAACATGAGTGACAATCCTACATATTTACATGAATCAATTAAAAGGTGAGTTTCTACATTGTGTTGATTTAATTGAAACTCGCAATAAGAATTAGTCAAATTAAAAGTGACAAAAGGAATTAAGTAGAGTCAAAAAGATGTTTTAGGTGAGTAATCTCAGATTTATACCCTTATTTCGCTTGTTGAATCGAACAGAATCGATGCTTAGAACTCAAGAACGAATGTGTTTAGAGTGTTTGAGAGAGTGAGAGAGAGAATACGTAAGTTAGAGACAGAGAGAGACAGAATAGAAGTGTCTTGAAAATCGTGTGTTCGGACTGAGCAAGGTAGGCATGTATTTATAGGCACGAGGGAAAAAACGAGGGTCGCAAAACCCTGCGTATATATGCAGAGGAGCTGCGTATATACGCAGGTGGCCTGCGTATATACGCAGGTCTGCGTATATACGCAGGTGACCTGCGTATATACGCAGAGGGGCTGCGTATATACGCAGGCCTCTGCGTATATACGCTGCCCTATGCGTATATATTGTTTCCAAAACCTCGAAATATTTTGATTTCTCCGATTTTATTCGTGATTTCCCTTGATTCGACGCACCTAGACACCCTTGCTCTCCAAGCAAGGAGTTCTAGAGTGTTCTAGAAGGTTCCACGTATTTCCGGAGTATTTTTGTGTATTTTGTATTTTTTTTGTATTTTCTGCGTATAAAAACTTATAAAAATCATAGAAAAATGTAGAAAAATCAGAAAAATAATCTAAAAATACTGGTGAGCTCAGAAAAATGTGAAGAGTGCAATGAAAACCTAAAAATAGAAAAAATTAAAATAAATAAAAGAAAATGTTTTTGCCCCTTTTATTTGTCCTTTGCTCAATAGTTCCGAGTATGACCTCACGTATTTCCAACTTTTGTGAGTTCAAAGCATCTTTTCTGAGTCGAAACAATCGCGAGACGCGGTATGTTTCATCACGGATTACTCGTTTGGGGAGACACATTTAGGTGTCTACAATGGGCATGTTCAAACAAGTGTCAAGAGGAGTTTTATAATTTGAAGAAGGCTATGTCATCTGAGCCTGTATTAAAGTTACCAAAATTTGACAAACCATTTGAAGTGCATACTGATGCATCTGGGAGAGCAATCAGTGGGGTTTTGGTCCAAGAAGGACGCCCAATTGCTTTTGAAGGGTGAAAGCTCAAGGAGGCAATAAAGAAATACTCCACCCACGAGAAAGAATTGCTTGCGGTTATCCATTGTCTACGGATTTGGAGACATTATTTGCTGGGTACTAAGTTCATTGTGTTGACTGACAACATCGCAAACACGTTCTTCCAGTTGCAGAAGACATTATCACTTAAACGGGCCCATTGGATGGAATTCTTGGAGGAATACGACTTCACTTGGCAGCATAAGCTCGGACAACACAATTCTGTGTCGGATGCCCTAAGTCATAGCTACGACGCAAGAGATGGTTGCAGAAATTACTGTTGTGGAGTCTGATTTCGCACAGTGTGTTTGAGAGGAATGCGAAGGGAATGCTGAGTACCTTCAACTCTGCGAACAAGTGAAAGACAGTTCAGTGCGGAGGTACTGGATTGAGGATGGGTTGTTACTTGCACAAGGGAGTCYTTTATATGTTCCATCAGGGAAGTTGCGCCACGAATTGATGAGGTCGGTCCATGATTCTCTATGGGCAGGCCATCCGGGAAGGGTGTGCACTTAGGCCTTGTTGGAAAGAAGTTACTTCTGGCCGAAAATGAGGAATGAAGTGGAGGCATATGTGAAATCCTGTCACGTGTGCCAGTTGGACAAGATAGAAAGGAGGAAGGAGGRAGGCCTTTTGCAGCCTCTCTGCATTACGTAAAAGTCGTGGGTCTTAGTTTCGATGGACTTTATTTCGGGATTTCCTAGTGTGAATGGGCAACAATCAGTAATGGTGGTCGTTAATAGATTCTCAAAGTATGCGGTGTTAATTGTAGCACCAAATTCTTCCCCTGCGGAGGAGGCAGCAAAGCTACTTTTGGCAAATGTGGTCAAATATTTTGGTTTGCCGCAGGATATTGTCAGCGATCGTGACACCAGATTTACAGCGAGATTTTGTGTTGCCTTGTTCAACTTGTTGGGATCCAAACTGAAGTTCTCTACTAGTWATCACCCATAGACATATGGGCAAACTGAGCATATTAATGCCTTGCTGGAGGAGTATCTAAGGCATTACGTGACGGCTTCGCAAAGAAATTGGTTGGATTTGATGGATCCTGCACAGTTCTTCTATAATATGCAAAAAAATTCTGCAATAGGAATTAAACCCTTTGAGGTTTCCATGGGTTYGAAACCYATGACGCCGCACGAGATTGTCAAGAAAAGTAAGGATGTAAGCTGCCCTGATGCACATCGCTTTGCTACAAGTCATTAGGAACTCCTCGAAGAAGCAATGGATAGTCTAGAGAAGGCTTCCCGTAGAATGAAGAAGTATGCAGATGTAGGCAGACAACCTTTGGAGTTTAATGTCGGAGATAAGGTGTTGCTGAAACTTACTCCGCAGATTTGGAAGAAGATAAGCTCTAAAGAAGTGCAGCGGTCCTTAATTCCTAGATACGATGTCCCATTCGAAGTGGTTCAAAGAGTTGGTGTTGTTACTTACAGGCTGAACGTACCTGAGAGGTTGAA
>SNQN01010875.1:0-20594 GCA_008642245.1 Bassia scoparia | reverse complement strand
TTTTAGATCACTCCAATTATTTTTTAAAAACACAACTCAGTTTTGAAAAAAAAGTCGACAAAAAGTGGGTAGTTGTTGGCAATTTTTCCTAATTATTACCAACGTAAGTACACTATGGTGATTCAGTAGGTATATGATGAATATCCAACTTCCAGTAAGCCTATTAAAATCCCTTCATTTTAATTCAGATTTGCAAATTATGCTCCAAAACCTCAATATATTGTGTGATCTGATAACAACTAGAGTTCCTCTGAAGACAGTTTGCTTGGCAGTTGGCAATGATGATAAGCAACACTAGCTCTTTTGGCTTAGCTAAGAAGAATCGTATTCTGATGTACTAACTCATGTTAAACATCATAACAATTTAATGCTTCCAGAGACAGATAAAATCTCACAAAATTGAACTTACAGGAATATCACATAGACACCGAAGAGAGCCAACTCTCAAGATATGTATCAACATGAAGGAATCGACTAATCACCAAATTTTGGAAGAGGTAGAGCCATGAAAATTATGGGAAAGTTAAGTCATCCTAGGAGTAGATTGAGGAACAAACGTAGATAGCAATAACAGAGCCAAATTATTACCAAAGTAAAACTATAACATATATCTCCATAATATTCAACATTTACTCATCAATATTCAAACTCACATGCAGAATATTACTTTCAAGTTTCAACCACAATCATGCAATCAACAATTTGAACATCATTAACAAAAATTTGAACAAAAACAATAAAATATTGAAAATCAAACAAAAAAAGACAAAAAAAAATCATTGTAAAAACTCCACTAAAACATCACAATAGTGCAAATAACAATTTGAACATCATCATAAAATTTAACAAAAACAATAAAATACTGAAAAATAAAACAAAAAAAAAAACAGTGTAAAAAATCCAATAAAATTTCACAATCGTACAATCAACAATTTAAACATCACCATCAAAAATTTGAACAAAAACAATAAAATACCGAAAATTAAACAAAGAAAAAAGAAAAAAACAATGTAAAACCAAAACTAAAATATCATTTACTTGTTCTATATTTCTCTAAATTCTTCAACACCCCAAAGAAAATAGCATTATCTACAAAACAGAACAAAATATGTTAGAGAAATTAACACACTAAACTAATTTCTCCGATTCTTTTTATTGGCAACAAACTCATATGTACAAACTTCTAGGCAATTTTTCGTATGAGTTGATTAGATGAATTTTTAGTAATTAATTAAGGGTAATGAAGAAATAATAAACTAACACACCCACCGCAAGCCACCACAATTCAACCACCACCAGTCATCGTAGTTCAACCGCCATCACTGCCATACCACCACCACCACCACTATTCAACTACCACCACCACAATTCAATCAACCATCATCGCCATTCGACCACGCCATTTGAAACCATTTCTACCAACAAATTTGAAATTAACAAATGAATTCGAAATCAACCATCGACATATAATTGTTAATGAATTTGAAATCAATGAACGACGATCACCTATCAAATAGAAAAAAAAAACGAAGCTAAGAAATCTAGATTTCGGCGATGGTGCGTGGGAGTATGGTGGCGGGAGTTCCAGATCTAGAGAGGGAGTCGCAGGGGGCGGATAACGCGCGGTCTCGCAGTGAAAGTTTGCAGGGTGGGAGCGCGAGAGGTGTCGAGTGAGTCTAGGTTGAGGAGTACAGGGCAAGTGAGTTGACGAGGGCGGATGTATTCGCGGGCAGGAGTGAGATGCTAGGTTGTCGAGGTGTCAAGGGGTGGAATAATGTCATGTGGTGTGGCTGGAGTGGGTGGTGACAGGTGAAAAGAGGGTTGTGGTGGCAGTGAAGAGGAGTTGTTTAATAACCTAAATTAAACACACTCCGAACACAATTCCGAATGATTTGACATAAAATAAGAGAGCAAAATCAACGTGCAGAAAGGGTCGGAGGAGTAGGTATATCTCTTTAAAACATACATACAATGTATTCGTGTTAGTAGGATAAAGTAATTTAAAAAAAATACCTAGAAAGAAAAAAAATTGTTGCACTATATGAAATTCCAAATTGGCAAAGGTGTGCAAATATAAAAGAATAAAAAACAAAGGAAGTAGAAATTTCAAAAAATAACCATGGAATATAGAATAAGTAGAAGAATTACCCACGATTTCCAAACATTTTACTCGATTGAAATGAGACTATATGAACGTATAAATTGCTAGACGAAAATGTAAAAGAAAGCTATGAGTACAGTACGTAAAAAAAGAGAGAGAAGCAAGGTTAGATTTTTTGAAAAAAAGAGCTTTTTAAAAAAAAAAAAAAAATTTGCATGTAAAGTAGATGATGAAGAAAGAGAAAAGCGGATATGCGAACGTCTGACTTGTAGAAAGCGAAAGAGATGGGCCGAAATGTTGCACCGCGCTTGGGGGGCTCAAGTCCAACTATTGATGCCGCAAATTAACAAGACTCATCGAGTCAGTCCAAGTTGGGTCCATCTTATGTCGTATTGAACAATACTAATGTACAACTCGTCCCCACGTGATAATGTGGAACAGCAAAAAATCAAGAAAGATTTAATAAAATAAATAAAGATAATATATAAAAACAAACAAAATATTTGCGTGAAAGATTAATGGAAAATGTATATACTAAGTTGCTAGAGTGGGAATGTATAAATAATTGCCGAAGCAAACGTTACAACTCCTACTCAGCCGAACCATTTCGCTAAAGCTCTATCTTACGTTAACCGTCAGACCGACAATCTACCTACGGTTAGCATAGTCGACAAACCACCTATAAAATTTTCTTAAAACACCCAAAAGACAAAAAGACGTTTCACAAGAAGAAGAGAAAAGCGAAGCGGCCCACTGCGGAAAGTACCCGAGGAAAGTAAAGGAGCTAGAAATCAAAGCGAGGGGTGAATTCGTCAAATCAAGTCTTATACATCTTCAACTATTCTCCGTATTATCTCAGAATCGCTGCAAATTGTACCATAACTTTCAACACTCGTATCAAAGGTCGCGATTCTCTCTCGCTCATTTTTCTTCCTTAATAATTCTCTCAATTCTGCTTTTTCCTTCTATGAGAATTTATTTTGACGGATCAACTCATGCTATAATCGATAAACAACTACCGTTCTTAGAACTATAATGAAGGCCTGAAAATAATATGCGTGCTTCTTATGCTGCGATTCTTGCGATTGTATAGTGTTTTATGAGAAAGAAACAAATAATCGAATAAAAAAACTTGATCTGGTGAGCACTGATATTGAAGACAACAAATTGAATTGGGCAGTGTTATTCGAATGTTTAATTGAATTTTGATGTAGCAAATAGAGTTGATTATTGACTTTCTTTGACTGGTTTATTTCAAGGACTGATGTTGATGTATGACAATACTGGATTGACATGGTTTAGTTTGACTCGTCAAGTTTTTTTTTGTTTTTTTCAATGGTGTTCAGGGGGAATAATGTGTTTGTTTTGTGGTTCTGAATGGTATCGGCTGTTGTTGCGAAAAAAAAATTAACGAAAGATTCAATTTTTGGAAATGAATAGGACGGAAGCATAGGGAGCCATAACGGAAAAAACTTAGTCCTCCGACACAGTTACCATTAATGTTAATAGAGAATGCATTAAGGTAAGTTTAATATTAAGTATACTTAAGTATTAATGCCTTGTTAGAATGGTAGACTAACCCACGTAGGCAGAAGCCGAAAAACAGTTAGATTGCCACGGAATGTGAGGTTTGAGAGTTAGAACTGTTTAGTAGTGACAAGCTCCTATTCTGAACCAAGGGAGCTTATTGTAGGTGGAGCACAGATGTTGATACATTTTTCGGTTTGGACACTTACGGAAATATATCTAAAAGCACATGTCTCAATGAATTTATGTAAATTAGTAAGTGAAGTAAAAAAAGAATCTATTTGAAAAATATTTAGAGCATAGCAACGTAGCAAACAAGCAATACTTACGGGGTAGTGTAACACATTGATAACTTCATATCCATTGTGGCACTCTATAACTTGAGTGACCATACTATGCCAAACCTAGCCTTCCATCCAAAATCTAGGCTTCATTAGTCTGAAAACGTGTGGGTTTTCAGATGTGTAAACTTGGGTTGCTTGGTCCCAAAGTTTCTGAATTTCCATTTTCCCCTAGGACTTGTAGTATCAGTAGAGTTAGATATTTAGCTTGGAATTAACACTAACTTTCTAGTCATAAACTCAGATTGGATAGTTTATATTTTAGGCCTTAAATTTTTAATTTTTAATTATTAGTTAGTTTTTCATGGTTTTAGTTCGGGTTTTTACTAGCCCTTGGTTTTTAATTATTAGCCTTTTGTATTGAATGGTATTTGAAATAAAATCATACCTTCAATCCCCTTTTTGTTGAAGAAAATCGTTATTGGTAGGCTTATGTATATCATGAGCCCCTGAGGTTTGTGATGACAAATAAGTAATAAATTCTGGGTGACTAGCTAAGCAACCCCTTTAATTATGAGGCTGGATATCTGATTTTTCTCCAACATTCTGGGTGACTAGCTAAGGGTATTAACGACTMTAAGAGGGGGACACCATCTTCCTCCCCRCTTTCCTTATGTAACTTTGATGAATTGGTCTCAATKTTTGTACAAGTGATTTGTGTCCGGTTGTTTGTGTTGATTTTGTAGATTAGGGATATTTCAGCATCAGTGAAATGTAATTTTTTTCTTTGTTATATATATGTACTTTCAATATTGAAAACAGACACCAAACTACCTACTTTTTTCTTTTTTTTTTCCTTTTTTTTTTTTATAATTTTGTTATCCCTTACAGAGAGAGGGAAACTCAATATCTGCAATGATATTACATCCCTGCTTATATAGAGTGTCACCTTTTAATCCACCTTAAGTGTTTTATGCGTATGTGTTGTGTTTAAGGTGTATTACTTCATCTTGTCGTAGAACAGTACTGTGTTGTGTAGTTTTGTCAGATGGGTGCACTATAATGATATTTGTTTAACAAAAAAGCAATAAAATTGTTGTGTTTTTAGAACTTCAATTWGATGTTCCACCTTACTTCTATTGTTCCCTAAAGTGGCGATCCATATTTTCCATATTGCAATTAGATGTTCCACCTTAATAATTTTTTGTTCTTAAGATGCTGATTTTAATAAAATTACTTCCTCTGTTTCTTTTTAATAGTAACAAAGGACGTRATATTCTTCTAGGAAAAATTTGGTTGTGAGTTAGAAAAAATGACTTGCAAAAAAGGAAATATAACATTTGTTGCTATCAATTTGACATTTTCTAATTTGGTAGTGTATATGTTTGCTATTAAAAAGAAGTGAAGTAATGTATTTGGTGTTGAATCTGTATGAAATTAGAGACAGATCTATCTTCCTTTTACTAAATGATCCCTTTCAGAAGATGTTTGCCTTTTTTTGGGATATGAGCTACTCTTTTTTTTTTCTTCCTTTTACTTATTTTGTTTGTCTGGTTTACTTATCTTAATGCCGTCCCAATATCGAGATTACTTCTTTAATCTCAGTTTGATTTTTAAGCGTTGATCAAGGGAAAACAAGTGACAAGTGTATGGCTGAATAGTCTATCCTTTCACCAACTGCCAAGGTGAGGGCGTTTATCCTTGGATTCTGCCAGGAGGTCTCGCTTATTGCAATTTTCCCGAGTCTTCGGGCAACCAGATAAAACTCTCAGTTCTGTGATCTTTAAAAGACAGAAACTGTAAATGGCAGAATATCATCGGTTCAATAACTGGACGCCTGTTAAAAAAGTCGAAAGAACCCTCCGGTCGCGAACTCCAATCTCAATGCTCATATGTGCCGATCACACAATTGACAATATTGCACTTCAGCAAATGGTCATCACATTGAGATAATAGTTCTAGGGTTGGTATTATTTGATCTGTATCTCATGATTGACGTTGTCTTATTGTAGGGTAATATAGATGGTCATTTATGTTGTTTAAGTTTTCCTGTGGTTGTCGATAATCTGTGATTATTTTGGGTAAATGTCTCACTCTTTATGGCCTGAGTCTGACTTTTGGAGAGCGTTGTGCTGAATCTAAACGTTACTATTGTCATAATTATTGGGTGTAATTTTGAGATTTTTTATTTTTTTTTTGATTGGAATTTCGTTTTGGTGGGAGTTGTGTGTTTTATATCTGTTGTATTTTGATGAAGACTTGCCACTTAAGTAATTACAAGAATGCGGTTTTTGTGTTTTGGCTTTTTCATTGTTCATATTTGTTTGTAGCAATATATTGGGAGTATTAGGGCAACTATCGCTTACTTCCGTAAGAGTAGGTTGGTGGTTTTGGAAGAATCATGAGGATGGTATGTCTTTTGTTATGGTGTTGTCTTATAGCTGTGGGTCGAAAATATGAATATCTATTTCTTGATTTTATGAGCGGTATTGTTGCTATTTATTTGGTATTGATGTATACGTTTGTGGTGTGGTTCTTATTAGTGGTTCTATGTACGAGGAGCAGTAACAAGGACTAATGGGGTACTTCCTTAATGATTCTGTAGGGAATGTTTCTGCGTAATCTTAAGCGAGGTGTATGCTCCAGAGTGTACCTAATATATAGGAGAGAATGTACTGGCGTGATCTTGTTTGCTGGTGAATATACATGATCTGTTTTAGTGCAAACAGAATTTGTTTTAAATTTTATTTAACCCTTTGTTTCCCTTGATAACTTTGCAAACAAGATCTTGTACGGCAGTAAAAGTGCATGTTGTTGGGCAATTTCATCTTTGCATACTATAGGGGGGCATAGGCTTGGTCTATTCGACTGCGTGCGGGGAGGTTTTTTATTGGAATGATTCTTTATAGTGGGTCACTCTGAGACTCCGATGGATTTTACTCCGGGAGTGTAATTATAAAAGTGTTAGGATTATAGAGAGAACTCTTAATGTTGTGAGTTGTTTTGATTTTTTTATGTTTTTTATACTTTTCTGAGCTCGTTATTTGGTTAAACTTAATAGATGAGGAGAGGTAAGAGATTGTTAGCACTTTTGTGGTGTGCGTGCTTCGGTGTGTTTTTTGCATCTAGTATCTGTGAGGTGTTGTATTTTTGTGGATTTTTCTCTATAATCGTGTTGTTGGTATTAGCGCGGACTATCCTTTGTCGTGATATGTGATTGAACTTATAGTAAAGTTCTTGCCATTCTCGGCCTTGTATTAGTAGCGTCCACACGGCTGGGTGTTTGTCGTTTGGTAGTTTAGTATAAGGTTGGGTGATTCTCATCTGCTCTTAGCTCTCGCTAGTGACTCTGTGTAATGGTGGCACTGGGGTTTTTCCTTTTGTTATGAAATATATAAAGAGTTTTATACGTCTCTCCTTGACATTTATAAGTACTGATGGAGCATTTTGGTGATTCTGGTGTATTCATCCGTGTATCACTTTTGGATTTGTTATATATTTTTTTATGTGAGATTATGAGAGACGTGTTTTGACATACGATTTGGGATGTTATGCGCGCGTAGGGGCTGCGCTTATGATGCACTATCTTTAATAGCGCCACATCATTGTATTGATTGTTTGTTGCTTTTTTTTTGTTGTTTGGAAGAGAGATTTGATAATAAAATTGAGATACAAATATTGTATAGGTTTAGTTTTGGGGCGAGGCCATTGAGGGGTATATTGACATGTGACGTGATTTGTAGTACTTTCTTTTATAAAGTCATATCATTAAGGACTGAGTATTAAAACTAGTATTATTATATTCGTTATAATTTTGTTTTTTCTGTACCTTTTCATGGTGTCTTCAAAAGGAGCATTCCTTTTGGTCACTGTGGGTTCCACGTGCGATAAAGCTTAATTTATGTTATTTTGTTTATACTTAGGATATGGTAGAAATATGTATTAATTTTGGGTGGTTGTTTTTTATTAGTTATATTTATTATATGTGTTGGTATTTTTTATTTGGGCCACTAGTCGCTAGGTGGGCTTGTGGACCCATAAGTTGTGGTAGGTGAGAGTGTTAATCACTCGCTTCATCTGGTTGATGCGAGGGGATCCTTATCATACAAACCACTGGTTGCCAATTGGCGGTATTGCGCAGGCCTATTTATTGTTCTGTGGCGTGGGGTTTATCGTGGGCATCAAATGTTATAGACCTGCGCTGGAATTTTGTTGATGTTCTATATCAGAGATTTAACCTCGGGCATTTGTCAAATTTGATAGATTCAAATCAACGTTAGCGGAGTCGATGGTAATTGTTGTACAATTTATATATTATATTCTACGCTCTATATATGTTACTTATATTTGTGGATCTCCTTTAATATTAGAGTTTGTGTGTCGGAATCGGAACTTAGGTCAATTACGTTGAAGTGGATTTATATGTATTTCACCATAGTTAAGTAAGATGATTTGCATATGTCAGTAGGGGGAACAGTTAATTTATGGGAGGTTTCAAGAGTTAGTTGAGGTCAATTATTTTAAATTAGACTATAGAGTATAGTGATACTTATTCAAAATGAGCAAACAATGAACTAGATTGCGGTTGTATTATTATGTTCTAATGAATATGGGAGGAGGGGTGTTGTGCATTTGGAATGAAATTGTTCCAGTATAATGACTCTGCTTGTGTGTACGAATGGAGAGTAAGGGTATATATTAGTTTGCCTTTCTCCATAAGTTATCTGATTTGGTCTGTCGAGAAAGATGTGTATAATAAGCTCGGACAAAACTTATATAATTATAATCTACTCACTGGTATATTCGTTGTGTTAGGAAACGGTCATAGGATACACCAGAGAACTATGTTATATTTTTAGACGACGTAGTCACTTTATAGTAAAAATTATCAATACCAGATACCTGTGACCATATATTTATTTAATTGGACGATACTTAAGTATAGAAAGACTATTACGGATAGTTAGATATTTGGATACATACTTAACATTACGCCTCTCTTAGTTAGGCTTATCTGTATGCTCGTTAATCTCTACTATACATCAATTCATTTCTCTTATCTGCGTGGAAATAATAACCTCTAGTTCACCGGTGTTCCATGCTCCCTCTCCTCTCCCCCTTCTTCCCAGCAGCCCACGATATTTGGTTTGGTATGTGGGATGTTTATTTGCATTATGGTTACTCTATTTCATGATGACGCTTAGTCCATCCTATCGCTTGGCGTGGTCTTGGTCGGCGCGTCTGCACAACTGCGACGCCAAGACCACCCGCAGACAGTTGTTGTTGCAGCGGCAGGTTACACACAAGCGCAGACCATTCGTATCCGTGAATTTCATGCTATGCAACTCTTACGAGCGGGTTTTTATATTCTTGTGGATCGTTTTTTTCTTTCTTTGGTCCTAATTTGCAGAGTTTTGCAGATCCCCTAATATTTAATTCATATTCTAGAGTGAAGTAAAGTAGCGCATTCTAGTTAACTTCTTCGTCGAGCGCGTTGATGTCTCTGTCAGTTTGTTTTTTCGTTTGTGATGTTGTTTGCTGGGTATGTCAGTGGGCAATGTTACGTATCTATGGTGTGATCATTCATTACTCGAGGTATGTTTTTCTCGTAGAGCTACCAGTTTTGTTTCTACTCTAATATGCTCTTCCTTTCCACAGCGTCGTCGATAGTCATCGAGTGTTATGATCGCCCGTAGAGAGGACTGTTTGTTCGAGAGTTCAGGAATATACTATTCATATGCTACTTGCAAAACAAAATCCAACTAGTCACAAGTGTTCTATCTCTCAAATGGACCCGAAAATGCGTGGGTTGTGAGTGGCGATTATGTACTGATGGATATGCGATTATAATTTCTTTCGCAACATTAAACTCTCTTCAACCTTGCCGGGTTATTTTTCTTGTCCCCATATGCTTTTTTTTTCTCAGTACTTCTCAGTATGTCTTATTTATCTTTTGCTTCTTCTCATTATTATTATTTGATTGTTGGTTGGTGTTTGATAGGAGTATTGGTATTGTAGTGGGTGTTTTTATGATTGATTGTCGGTTTTGAGGCCGTGGCTGCTGTTGTGCCTTGGGGAGTGTTTTTTTTTTTTTTCTTGTTAATATTGATGTGGGGGTTTGTGCTGCTGTGTTGGGTTTGTTTGGTGTGGTGAGCATAGTTGGTGTTTTTTTTTGTTATGGGAGACTGTGGTAGTGTTGAGTGTATGTTTTGCCCGGATTGAGTTTTTGGGACCTGAATTGGTGTTTGTTGTTGTCCGGGTATTTGTTGATGATTGAGTTTCATTGCGATGCTTGCAGTACGCCTATTTTTTGGTAGGGGTGATGCTGGGTCCCTGCAGTGAGGGTGTTTACAGGTTTGGTGTTTTTTAGGGAGGAGCGCCAATCAATTGTTCAATTGATTATGTGGTTAATTGTTTTTGTGGCGGTGTTGTCTTCTTTTTATTATGGATCTAGTAGTACGAGTTTTAGGTTGCTTATCGCTCGACGTTGTGGGGGGTTAAGTCACCAATTTGGGTTCTGTTTTGTGAGTTTTCTGATTGGATGTTGCTCATCTTCGACCATTTTTTGGCAGACAATAACTTTTGAACGACTTTTTGTTAGTATGGTTGGACTTATGAGGGAGTTGTTTTGCTTTGGTGGATATTAAGATTACGTTCGCACCAGGCCTCTCTGGGGATTTTGACATATATGCGTAAGCTGGGGTGGAAAGGTTCTGTGGCTATTAATCGGCATGAAAGTGTGTATTAGGTTTTTTGTTTAAGATCTGGGCGATATTTTGTTTATTTGTGACATTTTGGTTGGGACCCGCGGTTCACATAACCGTATAGGGGATTATTGATATCCTTCTTTCTGTTGTTTTGTTCAATGCCAGGTTGTAAAGGTGTGGTGTTACTATTTTATGGGGTTCAGTATTGTCACTAGACATACTCTTCTGTATTAATCCGTGCTTACCTATGTATCGTGCGAAATTTAGTTTGTATGCTTCTATATTGCTATTTGGATTTTGAGGGTTAGCAATGTTAAGAACGTCGGTTGGTGCCGCTCTATAAAATAGGGCTTGGGATCTTGCATTATTTTGGATCTTTCGTCAATAGTCTAGTGGGGTTTGGTATGGCTGGCGTTTGTTTATGTGGGTATTTTTTTTGGAGTGCTTTTCTCTGGAGTGTTGGGCATTTTGTTTTTTTGGAGATGGTGTTTTTGTAGCTGGATTTTTATTATCACTCGTGAGTTCATCTATTATTCCGGTCTTCTATTTGTTAGTTCAAGTGATAATTAGACATATAACTAGTGGGTTGTTGTGGTTACGCTTACTTGTGTTATTGGCGTTCGGTGTGGACTCGAGTTTTGTGTTGAATGTTGTTATTGTAGTTTGCAAAGTGAATTGTGAGCTTTATTGTATGAGTATGGCATTTTAGGTAATTGAGATGTGTTAGAGGTGCCATCTATCTTGTTTCGGTTCGAGGGAATTGTGGCCTTGTGTTAATGTGTTAATTATTCTGAAGACTAGGTTACTATTGTCTGTTTTTTGTCTGGTTAGTGGGATTTTATTTTTTGCATTGGTTTTCTGGGGACTGCCTGTGGGTTTAGGTTTGGTGGGTGGTTGTCTGGATGCGTTTGCGTTTCTGGGCGAAGTGGTAGGGGGGAGTGTGAGATCGGTTGGTGTATTTCGGGTGTGGTGGGTCATCTTGTAGGGGTTTTTTGGTTTGGTGTTTTTTTTCTCTTTATTGGTATTCTGCAAAGAGTTATTTGTTGATTGTTTAGGAGATCGCTGTGGTATTTTGGGAGGGATATGATTAGCTTTTGTTTTCTGTACGTTGGAGTTAATGTATTTGTGATGGTCAGGTCTTATGTTGTTAATTTGACCGTATCATACGGTGTGTGTTTTATTTATTTGATTATGGGTGTCCTTTGCCACTGTTTTCTGGGGTTTTTGTGTGTGGATTTTTTATTGTGGGGGGTGCGGGAGTGTTAAATTGGTGGGTCGGTTTACGTTATGTCGAATGAAGGGGTGGTATGAAACTACAGTATTAGATCAGAGTGTTGCATAGAAGAATTAAATATTGTGGTTACCGTTGGCTTTGTTTTCCTTTGATCTAGAATTCAGTATGTGTATCGTTGTGTCGGGGATTGATAATGGTAGGCTATCATTTTACTGTAGCAATTCTTTGGGGGCGGAGCGTACTTTTAGTGCGCTCAATTTGGCCCCTATTGCCATGAGTGGTTTTCTCTGCCTATTACAGGTATGTTAGAAGTGGAGTATGTGGAGAATATTGTCTGGGTGGGGATGTTATCTGTGTATCGTCAATTTATGGTTCTCGATGGGACTAACTTGATAATATTATAATTGCATGTGTGGACATGTGAAAACATAAGAAAAACCTAATGTGAGCGAACGGACCGATTCGTTTGTACGGGTGTGGATTGGACTGGTGGGACGAAGATTTGTGTGTACAGTTAAATTACTGTTCGGCAGTTATGTAGGACTTAGATGAGTTGAATTAACATCATTCTATATGAAAGGTGCTGTTTAAACTACTGTAATTGAGATACCATCCTATTTATGTTTATAAAAATGGACTAGAATGAGTTTCTAGAGCGAGGCCATTATTTGGCTTTAAAGTATATATTTGAATACAAGATCATGGGTTATTATGCTAATTGTGGTGATTAGGTCGTGTTTGTGGTGATGCAAGGTAATTAAAGGTTAGAGTGAAATGTGAAAGGACGAGGATAATTTTGGGTTAGTATATGTCGGTCATTTATGTTTCTGGAGAATATCGGGTAGAGTAATTGGGTTGGCGTATTTTTGGGGGAGGGGTTTAATAGTACCCGTTTGTTATCATATTTCAACGGAATTTTGCATGTATTTTTGTTATCTTCCTTGGGTTAAAGAATACCATCTGGGCTTAGTTGCAAATTTGGTCGAAAGAGAATCGAGTGCCTTCTATATGTATGAATATATAAGAGTGGTGAGACGATAAGTCGGTTGTTGATAGGTTGGTGTTTTTAGGTCTTTATAGTGTGTGTCGGATGATGGAGAGAGAGAGAGAGCGTAGTAGCATTGTGGTGCTTCGCTATATTTCTGAGTTTTGATTGTGGTCGAGTGATGTGTACCATGGAGATGATAAATCGACTTCATCCTATTACTGTGATATTTAGGTGGTTGGGGAAATATGTCTGGAGTGTGTTGAAGTGTACGGGGTAATTTGTCAAAGTTCCCTGTTGTACCGTTGTCGAGTCGGTTGAGCAAGGTGTTGTTGTGCAAGATGGGGTGTAAGCTGGATTAAATCATGCGCATTAACACGATGGTCAGGCTCACAGAAAAGGTACAACGCCGGGAAATCTTATAGGCTCGGGATAAATGCAAAGGGAACCCTGCGTAGTGAATTTAACCACTAGAGCGCATGGAGCGTAATACACCACTAACCTACATGGTCTGGGCTAACTTATCTCGTGATGAGGAAGAGCCTCGGGCTTAATATTTCGAATAGGAGCACTTTGAGCGACACGGATTTATTCCTGTGACTCTGAATAGGTAAGATCAGGTGGCAATAGGCGTGGGGATCTTGTTAGAATTTTGGGCGCTTTAGTCAGTTTTAGTCTGTAGCATCCGGACTGGTGCAAAGTTTATGTTCCGTCCGTCTTAGAAGCGGGCACGGTCAATTAACCAAATTGTGTGTGGCTTGTGTGCTAGACACGTGATTCTGCATCGATGTCGTGTTTATTATGCATACTATCTATCCTATAGCAGGGTACTTCTTATTGGTTTTGAAGTTTGTTTTAGAGGAGTCGTAGAGGTAAGTGGATTCCGTCATCATTATAAGTTGATGCCAGCGTATAGTACGGCTTTTCTTATAGTTTCCAATTATGGAGATTTTGGCTTCAATACATATAACGGGGATGTATTTGTTAGGATGGTCGTGCGATATATATGACGCTGAGCGATTTGTGGTGGAGTTTGGTGACGTTTAGATAATAACTGTGCCTTCTTGGTGAGGCGTGGTAGTCAATATCGCTTCTGGAAGTCTATGTCTTAGTGCGTATATACGGGACTCCACGCTGATTAGGCGCGCTCGGGTTCAAAATAATTTTTTAACTATGTCAACTATTTTGGACTTTTAGCCTTATGTTTTGAAACCGGCTTGAGTGCGGTTCGGCTTAAGGTGTTCAAAGATGAGACTCACTTAGTACTTTTCACTCAGGTTTGATTGAAATATTAAATAAAAGAAAGATTAGTATCTTTGTCAATATTTATCGCAGATCCTTCAGTCAGAATCCAACGTCTTTGTCACCTTTGGTTCGCAATAATTCGAATAATAACAATGAAAATCAAATACAAAATCTCTCAATTTCCAATATCAATAGAACTTTGCAACTAATAATTAACAATTCATGGGGGGTCGAATCGACAAAAACTTACTATAGACTAATAATTACATTCATATCAAAGAACTTCAACTAATAATGATATTCATCATCAACAAATATATATTATTTATATTATCTTACGAAATTCAACTATTATTATATATATATTATAAATTTCCCTAATTAACTTTATGAAGGGAGTTTCTTCATCCGACAACAATTTGAAAGCCTTTTACTTTCGCCATATGTTGTTCTAGTTCCTAGAATCCATTCAAACTTTCACTGTGAGCGGCATTAATTTTTTTCTAGGATGTCTTTTGAATCTTTTGCGAGAGAGGACTCAAATACAGAAGACAAATAGTCAAAAATATATATTTAGCTTAAATTCAACTCATAAAAGCCGATAAAAAATAGAATGATTAAATGAATTTGGTTAGAATAACAAATTCAAATAAAATTATATATTGAAAAGACAAAAAATTCTGTTGACAAAAACCAGTAGGAAATTGAAATAAGAGCAAAGATAGTCGCGAAGTTAAAAACCTGAGAAAAATTGTTGTATGAATAGAAACTAATTAGTTTCAAATTAGGACAAAATTCTGGAAACTCAAAAGATATTTTTCTAGACCTTCCGGTGGAGTTGATATTACATATTAAAGATTAGGGAAGGATCCCCAAAATAATATCAATTTTTAAATGAAAATAACATTTCTAGGAACAATGATTCTGGCAACCGGTTTGAATTTACTAGGGAGAAAATCTGAAAAGATTAAAAATAAATCTATTCTAGTAACTGGTTACATCTTTATTTCCGAAAATTCGAAAAAGAAACATAAAAAATGGTACAATAAGAAAGGTCAAGATGGTCATATATTATCAAAATCGGACAAATTCGCATATTTTGTCATTGTTCATGTACCCTATGAGAGGTGGGGTATAAGGGTTCCGGAAAATTAATTAAAGATTGAAAGAATAAACGTGAAAGTGAAAGGTTACAAGTGGGAAAAACGAAGTATACATAGAAATCCTAAAAATAAAAACGGCAAATATAAGTATAAAAACTCCGCAAGAAATTACTGACTAAATACTCCAATAATAAATAAACTAACCAACTTAGAAAATCAAGGTAAATAAAACCGAAAATAAGCTATTACAAAAAAATCAGCATAAGTAGTTAGAAAATGAGGTTAAGAAATCTGAAAAGGAAAATCAAAACCCTTTTGGTTGGGTATTGCTCCAGCTTTAGGCGGTTGCGGTTGGCTTGCGGGTGTGGAGATCCACAGCGTTGTAGGGCGATTTATTTGGCGGAGTGGGTATTGTATATCGGTGCGGTCGGGGTTGCCTTATTGGTTTGTTATGTCCTCTTTTGGATGTTGTGGGTGCTGAGGTTGTGCGGTGTGTGAGTGCTGTACTCGCTGGCGTGTGGCGTGGTTGCGTGGATACTTATTGGAGGAAGTGCGGTTGTGGGTGTCCTTTTGTAGTGTCTGGTTGCTTGTTCCAAGGTGGTAGAGGGAGGATTGAGAGGAAGAGAAGAAAAGGCCAGGAAAGGGAACATGAAGGAGAGAGGAGACGATCTTGAGTGATGTGCAATTATGATTGAGGTGAGTATGAGGTGTTGGGGTATTATTGAGGAATGAGTAAATAAGGAGAGAGGATGGGAACCGATAATACTTGAACAGCCACAGTTTGGGTTATGGGTTCACGTGAGAGAGTGCCTAGTGGGGATGCAATTGGAAGTTTTTGGTTGAAAAGGGAGGGTTGATAATTAAAATGTTACATAGGACCTCGCCCACGAAGGTCGCTAAATTATATATACGTGAGCGTCGGTAATGTGTGTCTTTGTTTTTGTTATTGTTTTTGAGACTGTTTAATGTTGGGTGTAGTGTGGTTTAGTTGTTAGATATACTGTGATTTGGGTTGTTTGGTAGTTTTATTAACTGATATGTTCGTTGATATGTAGAATTCGGTGTTATTGGTGTTCCTTGGTTTGTAGGGGTCTTTTTTTTATTTTGCTGTGGATTTTTTTGGGGTTTGTGGATTGTTTCTGATTTTTGTTGTGATGGTGTTTGGTTTTTTGTTTGGTTTCGTTTATGTGGTTGTGTTTTTGATTGTTTTGTGATTGGGGTGTTGGTTTGATGGGGGTTTTGCGGGATTTTGTGGTCATTGGGGTTAGAGTTTACTTTGTTGTGTTTTCTTGTTATGGGATTATTTTTGAGTTTTAATTTTTATTTGTTTAAATACCTTCAAATAAATTCTTATTTTGGTTTGTGACTCGCTGTGTGTTTTTGGTTGTGCGGTTGGATCGTGGACAGGTGTTCGGGTTCTGCAGTATAGGTTTGGCTGTAATTGTTTCTTCTTGTTGCTTGTTATTTCAATAAAGGATTGGACGGTCGGTATGAGTCTTTGGAGTGTATGTGTTTTGTTGAACTGAGTAATTGATACCGTTCCACGGTGAAGCATAACGAGACGGGTTGCGGGGTAGTAACGAGTTTGGGGTTTGTTTCAAAACGGTCGGGTCTGGTTAAAGTAAGACTATGTCTGACCTGTTTATAAAATAGAGCGGTATTGCGGGGTATATTTAATTGTAGTGGTTTTATCGGCCTGACGGTTGTTTAATGTGAGGCGGTTTTACGGTAAAATCGGATCGTTAATGTGAGCCGGGTATGGCTTATGTTTGTGCAAGATGTGGATATTTTCTGATCGTGAATATGATTTTCTAACACCATCAAAGGTACCTCTTTCTATATTGTTGTTTCAAAAAGAGTAGTGGTGGGGGTATGGTATGGATTTTTTAGTGTGTTTATTTAGTGTTGGTCTTACGTGGTTCGCTGGTAAATCACGGGAGTGGGTATGGATTGGTTTTTTGATGTTTGGGGTTGGGGAAAAATCCAAAATCATTATTAATCGATATTTGGTCGAGAATTCTGTAGAGCAAGTTTTTATAAACATTTTTATGATTGCAGAGGAATATTTGCAAGATATTAATACGTTGGTGTTAGGGACCCAAACCGGGTTCGAACCGGATTGGACCTATGTTTTTTGATCTTTTTGTCAGTTCAATTGCTTCTACCACTGAGCTTATGGAGGCGGCGTTGTTGATATATTCTTGTTGATTATGTATTTTTATATTAAATCTATAGTTGTGTTGGTTTCCTGACGAAACTAACTTGTTTTCGGTGTGTAGTCAAGCGAAGTTTGATTAATTGTTATGGATTTGAGTGGCTGATGGTTCGAAGTTGAACTCGATGGTTTCATTCATTATTACAGATTATAATTCATGAATATCTGACATTCAAACGTCATCTAATGTAATGATATTTTAGCATGATGGTTTCTCAAGATTTGCGGTGCAAGATTGCCTCAATCATTTTGTGAGGTTTAGTTTTTTGTTGACAAAAGAACTTCATGTATTTAGGCGATCTTCTCATGTCACCGGATAATTCGTCATCTAAAATCTAATAAATATTTTTGCAGCTGTATAATTGGGTCTTATTGAAGTGATAAAGTTTTTTGAATGAGCAAATTTAATATATTTTGAGGGGTGACTAAATAATTTGCACATTACCAACATACATAGGTGTATATGCTTTTGAAATTATTTTTGTCCTCTCGTTTAATCTTAATGAGTTAGCCTCTCAGAATAGATGCATGATTTTAAGTAATTTTCAATAAAGCAGCATGATTATTTATGTCTATGGCAGCTCGGATAGATTATGGTTTAATTGACCTTTTATCACTGCATTATGAAGTTTATTCAGTTACGCGGTATGATTTGCGATACTTATGTTTTCCCTTAACTATATTTTATGATATTTCAGGTCGTATCTGTTTGTACATATTGAGTCTATTGATTGCGAATATCGAAGTTACAGGGAATAAGATATAAAGTAAAGGAAGAGAAGGAATAAGAGTCTCATTAATCTTATAAACTCTTTTTGTGTAGTTTGCTTGAACATGTGAATAATGTGGGCAGATAAAGATTCTTCAATTTGGGTGGCGTTGACAGTAATTTTGGGAGGATGTTGTTGTTGCTATGTTTTTGTGGGGTCCGTTAAATAATGGCAAATGAAGAGTGGATTTTTTATGGTAAGAAGATTAGGGCGAAGAAGAGGGACATTGCTGTCCTTCTCTGGTTGACGGATGGGTTCTGTGCCCTTTAAATATTGGTTGTACTTCAGATTTGGCTTTATCCCTTAAGGGGCATTCAAGTCTATATAGATAATGCCTAGATGTCTTTCATTCTTCCAGACTTTTTGCTTGCAACCAGGTCTGTTCATCGTGGTTTAGCCATATCGTATCACCTTTCCATTTTTACTCGCGGTTTTTCTTGTAATTACTATTTTATGCTGTTCTCTTTGGTTATACACAACTTTATGAGTAGCTGTTCTGGTTATATCTTACTAATAACGGATAGTATCTTTTTTTTGGATTTCGGAAACAACAGCAAGTATATTGGGACAAGACAGTGGAATATATCAGGTTTTGGTTGTTGGGTCTGTTATGTTTGGGAAGCTCCAGTGTGTGATAGGTCAACAACGACTCTAGAAGACTCCCGGTCAGAAGAGTTCTTTATCTAGAGTGGGAGGTGATCATGGTAAAACTTGTTAACGGACCTGGTTTTTCTCTGATCGGAGGCTTTTCTCATTCAAACGCTCATGGGTGAAAAAGTGGCTTCCTTTCGGAGTTGGGATCTTCTTCGTGGCAGTGAGAACATCAAGCGCCTGTGTGTAGGGCTCATCTACATAGCTGTCTTTCTTTAGTGGCCAAGAGGCATTGTCCTTGTTTTTTTGGAACCTCAAGCTATACAGGTTGATAGAAATTTGTGATCTACTTTCATACTGGATATGGTATTCTAATTGGGAGCTGGTGGGGTCGATCTCTTAGGTTTTTCGATCAGAGTTCTTGAGGCCGTTATGGATGGTTGGAAGATTGCTTTCGAAGGTGATTGTGTATGTCTGGATGTGTGGGTGAAATGAAGCAGCTTGATCACTTGTTCATCATGGAGGCGGCTTGTGAGAGGGTAGTTTATACTACGTATGGAGGTCAAGCGGTGATTTGAAGTCGATTTGTGGCTATGGTGTTGGACCTTATGCCGGGCTTTTTGCGTGGTTATTCGGACATGCCGCCTTGGTAAGGGGGTTGGTCTTAATTCTTGGGGCGTGTCCAATACCAATCTGAGAATACTCTGAATATCTCTATGGTAACACTTTTTTTCTGATGGTTTCGGGTTCTTTTTAATTTTGGAGTTTTCATTATATGTGTTTGTGAGGTTTTGGGAGGAGTCAAGAGAGATGCTACTAACTTGTAGCTTTTAGATTAGTTGTTGTTGCTTCAGTTTAATGCCTCCATATTGATTTATGGTATTTCGTCTTCTGGGAATTATTTACTTTATATTTTTGGTTTTTTGGGTTTTGGTTAGGTGCATTGGTGTGGTTTGCAGGCTAGGGAAGAAACTTTGCAGAAGATAATATTCCAAAGCATTGGGTAGGAATTGAAGAGAAGGCTAGTAAATTAAATCGTCAAATATAAACCAAAGAAGAAAGGAAGGATATTGTTAATATATGCTGATTATTTTTGGGGAACAGGATGAAGAACGGAGGCAAATTGAGATGGATGAGGAGAAATGTGTAGATTGGGTTTTTTGATCATCATGTTCTTGGTAAACTTTGCGGAGGGCATAGGAAGGTCTTGGTCATGCAGCGATGTGGGTCGTGGGTTGTTGCTCGGCTTTTGGCAATGGAGATCGACTTCGGGCTGGGATGTGGGTGTCAAAAAGCTTTAAGTCGCAGCGTGTGCTCGTTAGCTAGTTGAGCTTACTAGGGTTACTTTGGGTTGGGTTTGTGCTTGGGGGGGTTTGGTATAATCACTTAGAAGGTTTTGTATTCTTCATCTTTTTAAAATATATGTGTTCTTCATATATCAGATGAAGAGCATATGAGACATATAAGTGGTATAATTGGGCACTTATTTGTGTTGGGGTTATGGTTGTCAGTTTGTGGGTGGCTGGTTTTTGGTGTATTTTGGTGTGACATTCGTGTTTTGGTGTTTGGTTGTGTTAGTGTGTTTGTTGTTTTGTTTTGTGTTTGTTTGTTTGCTTGTTGGTATTGTTGTTATGTGGCTTGTTTTTTGCTTGTGTTATGTTTCTATGATGTCTGTCTTATGCTTGGTTCCGCTTGAATTTTCAGTGGTAATTTAGTGTGGCATGAACTTCGGTATTGATGGGGAGATAGACTGGCAAGTACAGATGGGACTTGTTATCATTTTTATCGCAATGTTAGTAATGGGTTGGTTGGATCTACCTATTTTTTACTAATTC
>SNQN01010874.1:0-20594 GCA_008642245.1 Bassia scoparia | reverse complement strand
GTCCACAATGCAAATACTGATTATAGTCCACATTTTATGATCAATTTGACCAAACTGCCCTCAACCTCCTCAATGCGTTTTTAATTAAAAAAAAACTTACTGTATTTGTCTTGAAAATGCACCATGATGCCATAAAAAAATAATTAAGGTTTAATTTAAAATGTGGACTACATTCATTAATTTTGAATTATGAATAACATTCTCTAATGAAATATTTTTGCAAAACCGAGGAAGTACATCAAATCAAGTTATATTTGGTTTGTATCATAAATATGTTCATTATTTCATGATTTCATTTAGCTAAAGCACTTTCTGTCATTAGTTATAATAGCATTTTTTGTGTGTGGAAATAAGCTAAGTTTGAATTGTTATAATATGCGTTTTTCCTTACAAGAAAAATTGAAATTAAATATTATACCTTTTTTTTAATCAATAGTTTCAATTAATCACTATCCAATCACATAGGTCCTTGTTTATATATGAGTACTACGTATTTATTTTATGGAAAATGCCGAGCTCTGTTTAGAGCATTCACAATAGCATGTGAGATCCTTTTTGGGTAAGCTCATTGATGTGGATAAGTTACTCAAATAAGAGTAGGTGGATTAAATACAAAGTAGTAAGGTCCCCAATTGAAAAGTGGGACGACTTTGTTTTTCTTTTCTTTTCCTTTTTTTCACATATTTTTGTAATCTATCTATTAATTGATAACATATACTAAAGCAATCCTCATCCCTTCATATTTTCCCTCCCAAATTTCTCTCTCATCTCCACCTTATTAATTAATAATAATTAATAATTATTATTATTTATATTTATTAATGCATATAAATTATATGAAAATATTTAATTAAGGTTAATTGATATACCTATATAATTCTATTTATTATCACAGATAAAGCTTTATTATGGAATAATTACATTTAAAAAAGATAAATTTTGATTTTATTTACTCCATCTGTTCCATGAAGATGTAACATTTACTATTCATACGATTCCCACTGCATGTTTTGTATCATTTATATATATAAATGTATATATTTAAAAATTATAATAATTGACTATTAATTATCTACTCATTAATGCGAATCAAACCAAATCTCACATGACTATATTTGTTTATATACATTAATAAGTTATTTACAAGATTCTCTTTCAAGGAGCGAAGGGTGTATAATATTTCGTATTTATTTAGAAGTCGAGCATGTGCTCGGGTATTATCTAGTGTTAAATAAGGTGTGTTATGAAAAAAGTACGAAAAAGAGTATTTTGGTAAACTTACCATTGTAGCTGGTTAAACTTAAATTGAGGGATAAAAGAATATGTGAGTGGAAAATGAATGTGGCAAAAGGAATTAAGCAGTAACCACTTGAAATGATGTCTAAGAAAGCTTAAATAGAATAAATGTTTGTATAAAGCATTTATTATCTCAAATGTGTGCAGATTTGTCTAAAATTCTAAATTATTTACATTTTTAGAAATGAAATAATGTTTAAACATACCTTTAGGGCTATATTTAACATTGTTTTATTTTATCATCTCTACATTATCTCCACCTTAAATTATAATATACTCCTTAGAGGAGAAAAATGTAACTGTTAAACGGGTCTGGGCTGTACCGTCACGGAAGTGCAGAGTCACATCACAAGTATCAAGGTGGTTCCACATCAAAATCATATGACAAGAGGATAACCGCTTTAACTTTAACCTATATATGTAGTCTCAACTCTCTGAAATTCTTTTTAATGGTTGGTTGTCATCGGCTCAATAGTAACAAAAATAAACTAGAGAAAAAAAAACGAGAGAATAATGTTTGGTAGCTTTTTTTAGGGTTGTTGTACTGTTGTATTACGTGCTAGCCTTTAACAGTATTATAATCAGATGATCCAATTAACGTAGTAACAGGCCTTTAGCAAACTATTGGTAATATCATTTCATTAAAATGGAAGAGTTTAAGATTATACAATTCAAAGTGTAGAAAGCTAGTATGATTGTGTTATTAGTCATTAGAAGTTTCTTCTACACAAAGATGACTTACAATTAATTAAGATTTGCCATTATTTTGTACGCTATTTTATGAGTTTATTGCACTTCTCTGATTTTTATTTGTTTTTAAAAAAGTGTTTCTTTTGCTATTTACTAGTCTTCAGGATCGAAAGAACAAAGAAATATATGTTATCCACTTTGGTTTGGTTACTGTAAAAATGTCTCATTTCCATTCCAATATAGTATCATTAACATTTGTTAGGTGTGGATGGAATCGCACTCTGAATCGAAAATCTTTTAAAGAGTTGAAGAAGGTCTAACCAAATGGATCATGAAATATCATTCGATCAACGGGTACCAATTCATGATATGTACTATTAACTATGATGTCGCGGTTTTATAATTGTCTAATAACGATGAACTTTAAACAAAACAAGAATGAAAAGGGCCATTTTCATAGCCATAGTGTATAGTACAATGTAAAATAGGAGAGCACTAGTATTTAATTTTTTATTGTATGAAGCAAAATAATAATGAGGGCTAAGTACTAAAAAGCGGAAAAACAAGGGGCAGTTGAAAAAGAGCAATGATGAGAGGGACTAATTTAAAGGCCACGCCATGGAGAGGGAGTAGTTGTGGGTCAGCAAGCGGGTGCGGGTCCCCTTTTCCTTCTACGCCAAAGTCCAATTACCATTGCCAGCTGTGATGAGTAAATTACGGAACGGCGTTATTTATCGAACGGAACGGTGGCGGTATGATGATGCCAGGGGTAACGGGGTTTGACTTTCCGTAACGGTTCAAATGATAGATTAACGTGGTGTTAGTTGATTAATTAATTAGTGATCAATTAGTTAAGTGTATTATGGAGATTGTTTTTGTATGTAGTGGAATGGCAATCCTGTCAATGATGACGGTCGGTAGTGGCGAAGAGGTGCGTATTTGTGACGGGGTTGCTTAGCTTAGCTACCTCATTTTCCATATTATCATACCTTCTCTACACATAAACTATATACTCTTTTTCATATTCTACTTTTCAAGTTGGTACAAACATCTTCAACTTTTTATTTTTGCATTGGCAACTCATCTTCTTTCCTATTCAAGCTAAGGTTCTTGTGTCATTGTTTATTGTATATTAAGGATTTTCATCGAGAAATATTATTAAGGGAATGGATGTCGTTTATTTACATTAGCTGAAAAATTCTGAATGGAATTGAGTTGAAACGAATTGTTTATGGGAGGGAATTGAACTAAACTGAATAATAGGGCCTATGGTTGTTTTATTATATGAAAATTGTATATCATGCCAATATTCAAGCTAGCTTAAAGTTATTCTGTCCACTTTCATATACTTAAGTTTTTCATACCATATAGCACAAAACTAATCAAGGTAATAAGAGTTAGTAGTCATATAAACGAATTATACAATGTTTTAGGAACAAGTACAAATCATGATATTGGCGATGGAAAGTACTGGCGTAGAGATTTCTATCTAGAGACCTAGACATGATACTATAAATGGGAAAAAATAGCTAATGAACACCTTCGTTCTAGGTGATTATATTAAAAATTGATGGTCATTCAAGGCAGATAAATAACGTAAACTAAAAGTGTATTTAGAAATTAAGTTAAAATAGCACTAATTCTATTATTTGATGCGTGAATTTGTCGTATATTCTTCTAAATTATAATATTATTATGTAAAATATAAAACCTCAAAGAGGTTCAATACAAGATATATACAATGTCAATGTATAAATTAAAGATAGGATGAATCTAATATGCGCGATCTTATGGTATATATGCCAATCTATGCACTATTACATCTTTGTTATGCATGAATAATTGAATGCTAACACATCAGCAAACTTTTTATAGCTTCCACCTTGAAGATCAGATGAATCGAAAGAGAACAGCACAAAATTTCTATGATGAAGAATAGTAAGTGATGAAACACCTTAAGTCAAATCAAATCTTTTGGAATTGTGGTTAGTTGGAGAACTTGATGAAAGGCAAAACGAATGAATGAGTTAACTAACCTATGTTGGAGTAAATAGTATGAAAACAAAACAAAGAGTGGAATTAAATGAGCAATTATGAAGGTAAAGACAAATTAAAGTTAAAAAAAAGTAGTGTTTATTAATTAGAAACAATAATAATTTTACTAACTAGGGACAATCTTGTTAGAGGCACTTGCTATCAAAGAAAGATCAAAATTGACAATGAAAAGTGGGGCCCTCTTTAGTATAMAACTAATATTAATTATTTGCCATGAAATAAAATAAAATGGAGGAAGGGAATTGAAGAAATTAGGAGCATAATTAGAGAAGTTGACACTTGACATTATTGAAGTTAAGACTAGAGTTGCGCAAGGGATTACAAGTAGGGTCTACTCGCTCTTTGATCATTTTCCAAGGGGCCACCTTCACACGTTCACTTATTCATTATAATTAAACATTATTATATACACTAATTAAACACATGAAACATTATATTACGTCACTAAATCTAATTTTATGAGAGGGTCTAACGTAATATGAAATATTCCTAATCACCACTACATAGTCTACATTGCCTATTTTTCGATAGCTTGTGAGAAAATGTATGTTGATGAAATTGGAATAAAGATGGTTTATTTGTTTTCACATTTTTAGAAACTCTTAGCTTTGTCACAAATTAACCCTATATTTGATTAACATAACAAGAAAATGAAAGCAAAGAAGGGAGAGGCAATTTATTTATTTGGAATAAAATTTGAGGGGGAAGAGAGATCCTTTCCCTCTCTTTAATAATGCTTAATCCCTCCAATATTGGTAGAATTTGAGAGAAATGACACTTCTCCTTCCTCTCTTCCTTCCCTTCTCCTTTCTTCTCCCTACTTTTCTATTTCCATTTTACCAATACTATAAGGTGACGTGATTTATTTATGGATCAAAAAAGTTTATCGAGTATTTGTATTCAAGCTAGCAAGAGCAGCAAATGTTAATTTATTTGGATTAGTTACTTGCTAATTATAATACATTCTTAATATCTTATTTAATTTCTTGTCAAAAATATTTTATTCAATTTAACAGATTGTATACGAGAAAACAATCGTTGCCTCAATTATTCTAAGATTTGGTTGAAATGTCCACAAACTATCGTATTAAAGCCAACGTAACACAAAGGTTTGAGTTTCGAATTTATCAAAGTGAATTATAAAGCATCCTGAATATAAGTGTGCCTATGCGCTTTCATGTAACGGGGAGTGATGAATATAATAATATTCCTAGACTTTAAGTAACATTAGCTTAAATATCTTTTGAACAATAATTAGTAATGAAAAACCCTAATAACTTAAAAATCATACTCGTAAGAGCCCTATCTTTATTTGTTTAGTGTAGTGCGCTTTTTTTTTATGATGCAAATTAACATGTGGGATATACAATTAATAATGGCAGGAGGATTTGAAATATTATGACTTAGGTCCTATTTCGTTGACTTTATGTTCTACTTCAATTAGTTTAGTTTAGTTCTTATTTCTTTCTCTCGCAATAAAATTTATTTCATTCAGTTTAATTCGATTTACATTCAGTCTAAAGAATCAGTATACTATCATCTTATGTGTTTTATTCACTAATAAACTCATCGATCAATGCCGTATGTTACGTACGTGTATAGTAGATATTTAGTTGTTGGGTACATTAGAAGGTATGAAGCTTGCATGATGAGGTAAATACAGGGATTCATCAAAAAATGGATGATTTCAGTAATATTTTAGTATCATAATAAGTATTACATGTAGTTCCATGACGAATGACAATGATCATATTCCTCATCTAAAACTTTACACACTAGAGAATAAGCATACATGCTCAATCAATAATTCTTATTAATACAAAAATGTAAAAGACAACAGTAAAGTCACATATATGTAGTAGTAATAATATAGTTAAAAAAATTCCATGATATAATAATTAAAATTTGGGAGTGTAGTGAGGAAGGGAAAGCTTTTCTTTTTAAGTAGTAGTAGTCATTGGTCCTTCCGACCTCAAATCACCCCGTTTGCCTCCTCTTCTCCTTCTCTATTTTCTCTTTCTTTCTTTCACTTCGACAATAACATTCAAAATTAAACCACCATTATCTTTTTCTTCAAGTCCACATCAATGGCTGTAGATGAGCTAACGATGATTATGACGAAATACTCATTATTCATACCCTTTTCTCTCTTCTCTCTCTTAATGTTTTCGCCATTGTTTGTATATATAACCTTCAAAGCTCAATTTCAAACTCTTCCATCATCCTTTCCAGCAATCCAGCTTCCTCGAAACGATATCGGTTTTCGGGTTTCCCTTCTTATTTCCCACTTCATTTAACTTCTGGTTTTCCTTCATCCTCCATTCTAAAATAGGTACCATAAGAGATTTGATCTTTAATTCTTTCTTCTCTCTTCTCTTTTGTATTGGATCTGAACCAAACCTAACTAACTGTCTTGACTTTGAAGGAGAAGAAAGAGTGAAAAAGTGAATTGGACAACATCATTGTGTTGTTGTTGTTTTGTTGTTGCACCAATTACAAGGAGTGTTAGAGAGAATGATTCGTTCTTGTGTTTGTCTCTTAACAAATCTCTTTTGCTCTTAACTTTTTAGGTCTTCTTCTACAAGTTTTGGGTGTGTATAAAATCCTTTTTGTTGAATACCACTACTACTAATTACTTTCAAAAAAAAAAAAAAAAAATTTTACTTTTTAGGTTTCAGCTAACAAAAGTGCAACATTTCTTTCAGCTCAGATCTCAGGATCTCACAAGTCTTAACCTAACTTTGGTTTACTTAGGTATGCTCTTCTTCTTCCTCCTCCTCCTCTTGCTGCATGCTTCAAAATTTGTTGTTAGGGTTCATACATCAGATAATCAGATATGATAAAACTTATATCAGTGTAATAACTTTGAATTATATAAGGTTTGATGTGATATGATCAAACTAGTAATAAGTACAATTATGTGGTTTATCATCAATGATTTGGTAGGTTTGATTACTGTTTAATATATGCTTTTAAAGTTCTCTTAGTTGTACTTTGTTTGATTTGGTAATGCTGTGGAATCAACTGTGTTCAACAACCGCGGTACGGTATCTAATTAACCTAGTTGCCAAGGTTGTTGTACTATATATTGAGCCATTAGAAGATAAATAAAATCTTTTTTTTTTTTTTGGCTAAGTATACTCTTGTGTTTTTGTTATGAGTGAAAGTAAATTATTAGGACGATTGGAGGGTGAAGCATAGTTCACTTGGTTAAAAAACTTTTCACYTTTCTAGGCGATRTTGGTTTTTTTGGATCYATTATCATCCTTGCCTTTGTAGCTCATTTGCATCAATACATGGTTGCCCTAGCAAGTTTGGTCGTGATAATAAGTTCATTTCTTTCTCAAATAGGGTTTTGATTTCAGGAGGAATGAAATAAAAAGAGAAGAATAATGGGTTTTTTTTTTCTAAAGCTGCATATAAATATTGTCAATTGTTTCCATTAATGTTACTAAATTAATATAAGATGCCTTGATGTATGTATCAAATAAAATAGCACATAATTAGCTACCATAATATAGAGGAGTATAAATTGAAGTCCTTATTGTAAACAAAGTGAGGTTCATGATTGCTTGATATAAGACAACTATTATTACATTTACCTGCCTGTCTACTAGTCTAGTGCAGACGTGATGTTCCTGATATTGCTTGTCTATTCAGATTTGTGTGTTTGCTTGCTTAATTAGCATGCGCTGCTATTGCACGCTGTCAAGTGTGAATTCCTATATTCTGCATCAATCAGACGATCGAAAACCCTAATTAAAGTTGTTTCATCCTTTGGATTACATTAGCTAACTAACCTACATGATTATAATTATACTTTCTAATTATGAAAATGCCTTTTTTCCTATTAGATTAGTTTGTGTTTAATTTTGTTAGGTCTATGATAATTAAATTTTTGATATATACACAAATATCAGTCTAAGAAGAATACTTTGTAAATTACATTGGATGATCAAAACTTAGTTTATTTAGGTAATTAAATTCTTTCTTTCTTCAAATGATGCTTCAGTTCATCTATCTGGTTGAATCAAATTAAACTATCAATTATTCCACAATTCCTTTTAGTTTCGATATTGAACATCATTTGACAACTTGTTCATCATCAGTTTTGTTACGTTCAGTTCGATCTTCGAAATTTCATGGTCGATATGATCACCCTATGCATACAATTGATACCAATTATATATCCTTTCTTCAGTTCTTGACAATCAAGACTTCTTATATGTTGTAATGTGAATATTGCAATCTACATCATGAATTTTTCAATATCAATTATAAGCCTAAATGAAGTCCACTTATTGAAATTAGCCACACACCAATTACCAGAAGTAGATTGCATCATGAATATTTAAGTTATCTTGTGTTTAACAATATATATACTCATTATTTATGTACATTGTCCATCATGAAGTCCTTTAAATTGGAATTAATGTATGATGTGTTTTTTTCTAATGTATTCTATGTTGTTTATTGTAGGATTTAAGACCATAATATGAATACATCCACGCAAGTTCGCCTGGCTTTCGCTTCCATCCAACTGAGGAAGAGCTTGAGAATTACTACCTTAGACGAAAGTTAGCGCTAGAAGGATTGATGTTGATCATCAAAAAATTTGATCTATACAAAATCGAGCCTTGGGATCTTCAGTATACTTATGGTGAAAAAGACTTTAATTTTATAATGAGTCCATTATTTATCATACTAATAGTCAATCAATTTTTAGGAAAATGCAGAATTGTGTAAAACGGAGATGAAGAGCAAAATGAATGGTATTTCTTTAGTCATAAGGATAAGAAATATCCACTGGAACCCGAACGAATAGAGCAACTCTGCTGTTTTTGGAAGGCAACCGGAAGAGATAAGGCTATCTACTGTAAGCATGATCTGATTGCATGAGGAACCTTGGTGTTTACAAAGCCGGGCCCCGAACGGGCAAAATCTGATTGGATCATGCATGAGTAGACTTGAACTGATGAAAATGGAGCACCTCAGGTCAGTTCGATCTTTGAAAATTTTTGTTATGATTTCATGCAAATTAAAAAAAATTGTTACGCGATATATATATTATGTTCTTTTGTAGACCGTAATGTATCTAAAATCTTTATAACACAAGAACATTGAATCTTTGACGTGTTACATGATACATGACAGGAAGTAGAGACATATAACATAGATTTGCACCTTTATTAGGCATACTCTATATTGTATATTTGAAAATCATAAAATTTGTTATATGAGATCATAACAAGAGGAAGTAGTCCATATGATTTCGAAAACTCAATAAAATATTTTGTGTTGTATTTGACAGGAAGAAGGATGGCAGTTTGTCGAGTGTTCAAAAAAAGACTCCTACAACCATGAGAAATGGGCATATTCGCCGTGTTGTATGAATGACAAGTCTCATGTATGTCGGAATTAGATTCACCACAACAAGCCTCGCAATCAAGCAACATGCTCAACTATTCCTCGTATGCTTGCAAGAAGGAATTCAGCCATCACCTACCGTTCCAAATTCCCCAAAGCATCTAGTCCACCTCCCTCTCTTCGAAACTCGCGAATGCTCCTAGCCTCTCTCAGCACCAGCAACTACACAATGCCGGCATGCTTCCTTATGGCCTAGACATGGACTACACTCGTCGAACACTACCATCCCACAATGAAAATAATTATAACCATAATGCCACAGTTTGCTAGCACAACAACAACAACAATAATAATGATCAAAGTCATTGGATGATCAAATGACTATGGAGGGTTCTTGACAAGTTTGTGCATCACAACTTAGCCAAGATTTCCAAGGGAAACAACATAAGCAACCATAACAAAACACACCAACACCGCGACCAACAACACTACAACCACCAATGCCGCCCCACACACCACCACACCAACAACAACAACAATTATTTATCGAGTGGTGTGGATCAGGGACTATCCCTACTACAGCTCCATAACTGATCACTCGAAAAAAGGAAGCACTCCGATAATGCTCCACACCTAGCTCGAGCAGTCAAATCCACATTGAAGTGGAAAGACATATTAACAAATAGATCACATATAGATGAATAATGAATGAAGAAGAAGAATGAAGTATAAAGGGATAAGAAAGACCGAGCTCAGTTGTACATAACAACCTAATCAAAATATGAGTTTTTGGTGAGCTATAATATAGGCTTTTCCCATTCACACATCATACGGAGATAACAGATGATGAGTATGCTCAATAATTCCATTATTTGTATAGCGTAATTAGCTATATCATATATATATGTCTCGCAAATATTATGCATCCGTCGTGTGATGTTAATTTTCTCATTTGCTCTCAAAATGTATCATGTAACAACTTAAATTGATTCTAATATGAATTCTAATGATATTGTATTATAAACACCATGATCAACTTCATCCCCATTATTAGTCCTTGCGTTGTAGCGTCGTTTTATTGTATGTACAATTATACATTGAAATATTATTTTTTTTTTTTTCAATTTTCAAGTTGATCAATATAAGTTCGACTAAAAACTTGTGCAATATTTAACCCGAAATTTAAGGGTTGATTCTAGAATGGCTAAAAATTATTGTAATATTTAGCAACATATGCATCTCTGATCTTGCGGATGTTGTAAGGATGAACCTTTAAGAAAAAGAAAACTTGATGTGCATGCAATTGATGATAGGCAAGAGAATGAAGCTTGAAGTAACGTCGCCTTCTATTAAAGGCGCAAAGCAATCATTTTGATTTATATTATAGATCATACTCCCTAAAATATTATGAGTATATGTTTGCCAAAAATCTTTCCTTTGTCAAAACTAGTTGATTCACTACCCCTAAAAAAAGAAAAAGAAAAGCAATACTCATTAGATAAGCCATGTTCTAAGGTGTTTCATCACACAAAAAAATACAAACACATTTTAGTCTTCTTTCTTAAAAATTCATTTAAAAAAAATGAAGCAATCATAATTGAACAGAGTTATTTCAATAAAATTGTAAAAATTAATTATTATGCGAGACAAAATTTCATAATTTTAAAAAAATATCAAAAGAGGAACAAGCAGCCTAAAAGGCTATGGATAAGTAAAGCTTAACTTTGAGTAGGTGCCAAGAAATAGAAATATTAATGAGATATGCAACCCTAAATTAGAAAAAGAAAACAATATTTACATAAAATAGAATTGAAATATGTTACGGAGTATGAAAGAAAATGATTGTGTTCAAAGTACTGTATTAAACATCACAACACCATATCACATACACTACCTAAAAAAAGCTGTATATATGAAAACTTATGTTTGAAGAAAACACTATTCCATAATATATATTTTGACATAATATGAAAATATACTTTATCAAAAATAGTTTTATTTTGAGACCAAAGACATAAGAATGCCACGGTYCATATATAAAAATAATTGAACTGAAAACATTAAGAAAGAACAATATTTAATAAGAAACTAACAACTATGCAATACAATCAACCCTTGACAATTTTCACACTCTTTAGCAATACGAAAAAACATGCAACCTATGAAATATATCATATAATTAYATATGTGAATAATAAGGTGAATAGGATATTCCTTTTGTATACATGTATATAATGGAAAGCTTGAGAATTGATGGAGGGTATCCTAGTTATATAAACTTGGACAAGCCCGAATAGATGATACGACAATCCTAGCTCGATTGCTAATAGGAGAGACGACGATTGATATAGCTCGATCAAGCTAAGAACACTAACTCAATAAATAACCTCCTATGCGCCTAATAACATACACTTCAATTCATCGACGAGCTACGTACGTACCTTGTTCGAAGAAAAGGATAAAGAAGAATGGATGAGATGAACTAAAATAAATAAAAAACAAGGTCAAGTAGTAGTTTATTGGATAAGGGGAGGAGGAAGAGAGAAAGACATATATAAAGAAGGAGAAGAAGATAGTGTGTGTAAAAAACGGTCAAAGAATGGCGAAGGAAGGAAGGAAGGAAGTGACACACTTATTATGCATGGTGTAAAACGCAGCATGCTGAGTTCCAAACATGATAGTGATGGAATCCAAGAAGTTTGTGCCCCAAAGTCCCTCATTTACCATAAAGCTTGCTTTTCTAATTGTTAGTGGAGCTCTTATTATTGTTTAATTTTATTTCAGGTACTACAGCTACTTATTTAATGGCATGCATCTTTTTTTATTTGATCTTAATTAAGTTCCTTACTTTACGCATGACACAATGTTGAAACAATTCATTCACGATTTCACATGGTGTGATTTCGAGTGTGTTTAGGCATGTATGTTCATTTGTGTAGCACATAACATCATGTATTTAAGATCATGATCTCTAATTCATTCATTGATTACCATTTCATCCCATGTGATTGTTATTATGCATGCTAATGTGTTACCTTAATTAATACCGAGATAATTAGTGTGTGTGTGTGTGTAGTATCCTCTAATTAGGTTGTTAAATTAATCTTGTATGGTTTTTACAATGGCATGGGATTGCGCGTGATCATGTATGCCAGTGGATTGGAGGCAGCTCCAACATATTCAATTATAATCTACTATGCTTACCTTTTATGCATACTCATATAAGGAACACTAAAATTTGACAACAATGCTTTTCATTTTCATCAAAAGAAAAAGTCATCAAATCTATATACCGAGTATATCACTTGATTTCAGTGCTAACTTAGGTGTGCGTAGACTCCTAGGTAAATTTTGAAAAAGAAAGAGATAGAGAGAGAAAAAAAAGAGGGTCATGTAAGAGAAGAGAAATAGAGATAGTGTTTTATCCAAAAAGAAGTATATCTACAGTAGTAAATTGAAACATCCTTAAATAGAAAAGCGTACTAGTAATTCGAAACAGAGGAAGTACATAGACTTTGTTATTTTAGACTGAAATGAAATTTAGTGAAACCTGATGTAAATTGAAATGATGTAGATGTAGGCTGATGAATTATATTGAACTAAAAATATGTCTAGAAGAGCATGACCTAAGAAGCTAAGATTAAGATATGTTTACAAATTGTATTTTCATTCTATCTCATCCTTTTTTTTTCTATCCTAAATATTAATAATTGGGACTACAAAATGTAGCTCTGAGAACTTTGAGTGTGTGTATAATTTTGACATGAATTCCTACTTGATTAGTATGATCTGATTATAGAGCTTTATTTGGAAAATTAAATACTTAATAAATCTATGATTGATAGATGACCAACATCCTATAATTGAAAATCAATTATATACAAGCTTCTAATTAAAATACAATAAATCTAATTTTGAATTATTAATTATGATTATCCATCCTTAGACTTTTGAGAATTTGTTTTGGACTATTACATTTCTTATGGAAAAAAGTCCCTCACAGGTGGGTGGGGATCGCTATATCTCATCCTTAGATTTTTGCTCTATTCTCCTCATTTTGACAACCCAAAATACACCATCAACTTTTATGAGTAGTATATTGTATTCCTGAGTCTCAACCATCCACTTAAATTTTTGGTTGAAATACCTCTAACATGTATCAGAGTTGCGTGACACAAAGATTACGGGTTCAAATCTCTCCTGCCTTCATGACACGCATTTCCAGCGGACTTTGACCACCATTCACAACTAACACACCTAAATCATGGCAATCAATACCACCTAGTATAGTGTATGTGACTTCCTATTCCTAGTCATGGACTACTCTTATAATTCTCGTATAAGTCAGTCTCATGTGTAGGAATGAAAGGGCAGAGGTGTTCATAAAATCACAAGTCAAGTGCAACATTCTTCATTTCTCATACTTCATTATTCACATTTGACGGCCGTCGTAAATCCAAATATCAATGGCGCAATCATAGTACAGCTGCAGGCAATTTCATATTCGCCTTTTGTTGCTACTTTAATTATATTGTCCTTTTGCATCGATTTACGAAATGCATTACTCCCTCTCGCTAGAATGATGTTACGTTTCGAATATAGTAATATAAGGAAAGACAAATTTTAATTAAAAATTTTTCATGATTGATATATATAAAAAACATATGCATACGAATCTTGTTAGATTCGTTTCAATGCGAAATTTTACTTCATTCTAGTTTGCATTATTCCAATTCTCAATAACTTAGTGTAGTTCTAGAATTAATGTTAGAGATTTAGAGTACGGAATATATTGAATTGGTTGATTTGATTCATGATGTTAAGTTTAAGTCACTCGTTTAGGTGGCACGGTTTATGTTGTCACGGGCTTCGACAACTAACAACATTAGATTTATTGAGGATTTTTAGTACTTTCTCACCTTTTATTTCCAAAATTTCTAAACTCCCACCTTTAGTTTACCTAACCTCTTAAAACTCACACCTATCACAACTCGTTTTTTTCTCTATTAAGTTGAGGGTTATGTTTGTAATTTTCCTATTGATTCATCTCAATAGTGACTAATTCACTCCATTAACCTCCTCTTCTTCTCCGATTCATTACCCAACCATCTTCAATTGACTGAACTTCTTTTCCCTCCTTTTTTTCTTTTACTGCAAATCTTCCTCTCTCCATTCACAAATTGAGTTCTCTCACTCCTCGATAGCTACAAGCATGGTAGCGTAAACCTAAACGACATAACCGCTTGTCAATTTGCCATTAATCACTTGAGTTGGTCAAATTAGTAATGCAATTAAATTGATCATCTATACTGTAATTGAAATCGATTGTTCTAATCCAAAATGCACACAGCACACACAACGTTACTAGCTTATGAATATGGATCTCTCCATTTCTTAGAGGAAATGGAGAGTCCATTTCCTTATCTAGTGGTTGAGAATGAATTAAAGGGGAAAATATGGGAATTTTGCAATATTATATTAAGTTAGATGATTTCTCAACCACTAGATGAAAGGAAATGGAGAGTCCATTTCCTGTAAGAATGGAAGGATCCGTACTCCTAACTTATACCCTTCATATCCTTATCAATCAATTAAGGACTCATTCATATTTCGTAATATTTGAACAAAGCCCAAACTAAATTAATCATCAAATTAAAGACCCAAATTGCTTTTACCCCAATAGCTCACATCAAGCCATATTAAACTAAACATACAATCAGAATTACATTAGCACAAAAACTCCAAACACGAATTCATTTCCTAACTACAATTGCAAATTCAAAACAAACACACAACTATAAATTTTAAAAATTGCAAAGATTAATACATTTGGAGTAAGGAATCAGCAAGCGAGAAACAAGCTGACCTTCGAATTAGCAAGTTCGAAACAAGCTAACCAACAACATCCATTTCGCATTGGACAAGAAGAAAGTGAAAGGAGTGAAGTGGAGAAGTTGATGAGTTGAATCAGAATGCTGAGTGATGAGTGAATGGTGAGGTGAGTAGTAAGCAAGAAATGACGCAAAGCCCTCACAAGTAACGGTCAAAGTTAACTGAGATGTTAATGGGTGATAGTTTTAGAGGATTATGGGAGTAAAAGGTGAGAGTTTTAAAAAAACAAAAGGTGGGAATTTTAGAAATTTTGAAAATAGAAGATGGAAAAGTACAAAAAATTCTATAAGTTATGTAGTCATCGAGCCAAAACAAGTAGACAACACGATGGAAACGAGTAAACATAACTACGGAGTCCATGGAAAAATATTCACATAGATTTAAAGAAGTTTCCATCATCAGCACAAATTTTCCACAGATTTGCTTTCATTGAATTGTGTTTATACTGCACAAAATTTTCAATTTTCCACAGATTTGTTTTCATTATATTTCTTAGAAAGTGATTTTCAATGAAATATACATATTCTATGAAAACAAATAAAGTCTAGCCTGTCTTTTTTACTTTCCAAAACTAATTAAATAAATAAGCCCAAGTCTTGATCTCTTTGACTCTTTGTTTGCAATCTTCCTAGTTTTCTAGGACGCTAGCATGGGTCAATAGTCTCAATTCTCAACACTACATACAAACATTTCCTTCCTATTAGGGGTGTGCTTCGCGAGCACATCGACCACGAGCTGGGGTGCTCAATTCGTGCTTGTTAGATTTGGAGTCGAGTCGATCACGAGCTGTTTGTCTAATGATTTAGCCCTCTTGAAATTGTTTTCAAGACATTATGTAAAAAATTCTTGTTTTTTCGAGTAAAATTATCAAATTTCAAGTTGATTCGAGCGAATTTTGACCGAGCATTCACCGAGTTTTGACCGAGTCGAACATAAGTTGCTCACGAACTGCTCAGCTCAATAAGCACCCCTAGACATTATCAACACACGATTGAAAAAACAGAATTTCAATTACAAACAAAGATAAATTTTGCGCATTTTGTGTTGGATGCAAAAATGWGTAAATCTACGAAAATGAAGAAAGAAAAATGCATTKCAGASCATCTCCTCGTCAGCACCATTTGGATCATTGACAAAAAGCATGGATACAAAAAAGGGGTAAGAGGAAGTAACAGAGATAAAATTCTTGCCATGAGAAAACCAATGTGTGTTAGCACTCAATGGTATTTCCGACTAGTTTATCAAACTACACAAATCAACACTCAAGGGGAAATGCCCCTACGCAAAGGCTTTTACAGTTGAAGCTGCTACAACAAATTTCCTACTCCAGCCTTAAATATCAACAGAACTACACACAAAATACTCGTACTCAAGATCTTAATGTGACTACTCCATGGAAAATTTAAACTACTTAAACATATTAGATGTTTTAGCGCAAATCAACGAGAAGCAAACAAGCACACCACAGCAGCATACCAATGCAATCTTCAGATTCCCATTGACGCGATGTTTCTTCCCCTTATCTCTCAGCAAGGTATCAACACAATTGTAGTCAGATGAACAACACACACATCAGTAATAAAAATGCTAGATAAGGGCCAAAAATTGAGAAATTACTTCTGTAGCTGGCCAGAGCACCACAGAATTAACATTATCAGGGGCTGCAAACTGGGTGCCCTTATCTCATGGTTGACAAGTTTTATGTATGTTTCTTGGCCCAGATACAACCTATCAGTTTTCTGTTCGTATATTTCAGCTGATGTAAGATCAGCATAGGACGCTGCCAACTCAGGGAAAACTGAAGAATAAAAGAAAATTTATTTAGTGTCAAGAGCGTCCCATCATTACTGTTAAAATTAACAGTTCTTCACCAAATTCTGCCCTCAGCTATACAGAAAGTATACAATGTACCCAGTAGTCCTCTGCATACCTGTACAGTGCAGCGGAAATAGACCCAATTGTTATAGCTACCACGCTGTCTCACCATATCCATAGTCCATCCGTAGTAAATGACAAATCAATAGCTACCATTTTAGAGTCTCCAATAAACATCGTGTGAAAGAGAACGCGATGGAGAAATAAATCTACCCAACAACCATAGAACGAAAACAATCATGTGAAAGGTCTGCATACTGTATCATTATTCTGAAATAGGAATTCAGCAAATCTTAAATGTCCATTGATAATTGAATGTATCCAACCTTGGATTGTCTGTCAGTGGCTACTGGGAAAATCAAGCTTATAGTCACCTTTACATCTTCAGTCCAAGAAGGATTGGAGTAGTAGGATTGACAAATGAGAATCCATTGAGGGTTGCACGGCGTTACTCTTGATGGTTGTTGGTGGCAAGCTTTGTAAAATGTAAGCTGAGTCACATTGATGACCATAAGTGGAAAGAACTTGGGGGTTAGGACGAGCTCCATTGCAGATCCATTTTGCCTACTCGAGCATATAACACAACAGATATGGAAACATAAATCTTTTTACTTTTAACATAACCATGTGCCAAACTATAACAAACAAGTGAACATGGGACTAACCTGACAGATCAGCTGATATTGACCAGGTCTTGTCATATAAATCATAGGAAGGATCAGGGAGAGCCAGCAGCCTTTCCTTGAGAATTGGAATAGTGCAATACCTACACAGTGACGCTGCCATTCAGATTCATTTTGAAACCTAGCACTTGCTACAATGTATAGCGCTGCTAGCATTTGGATCCATTTACAAAAAATGAATATGACTGCCCGACATGAATATCAAAGGGCTGTAGTTGTCTGCGACGGTAATATCCTCCGTTTCAACAAGGTTAGATTGTGATTTTGAATCTGAAATTCAACTAGTTGAAATCCCAACATTTAGCTCGGCAGTCGGTACGTTGCCTGAATACAGTCAACATCACATAAACCACAGATCAATAAAAATCCACTCACATGGAAAAATTACATGCCAAGTTTCGGACACATTTTGAAAATCAACTACATAAAACTATAGGAGGAACTTTTGCGCCAGTAACAACAAGCCATGCAAGGTTCTGTCACAAAAATATAACTAATTTTGTAATAAGCATGGAATGGATAAGTTGAAAGAAAACATTGAGAATAATTGACACAAACACCCTTCATGAAACAGAATTCAAAGATTAAATTAAAGAGCCGAGTGTAGCTTGTCAAAGTTTGCCCCAAGAATACAATCATGTGAGATGAATGGCAAACATGAAATATATGGGATACAAACCAAACAATACCTGCTCAACTTGTAACTCTCGAAATCTATAACCACAGGAAAGCGTGTGTTAATTGGTAAGGTCCCTTGCCATTAATAAGACACCATCTGCATTCCAGTCTTCCAGCCAACAATCTTCCCTCAGCGCTCTGAAGCAAGTAACGCATTAATAAGCAAACTTACAGAACTTCTAAGTTTCAAATGCAGTTTCAGGTCCAAGTTACCTTGTGATCCCTAGTGTACCAGTCACAAATCATAAATACAATCATCATCTGTTGCGGAAAGAGGAATAGATGCTCCTATTGCCAATTAAGAATGGACAAAACCACCTAGAACCCGAAAGTTTTGATGGGTGGTAGAAGAAGCTTCCGATCTGATCTTGACCCTGAACCGATATGTGAAACTCTCCTTGGGAGGATGGCACGTTGTCCCTCTAACACCATCTGCCATGGTTATCTTTCAATTGAATTCCCCCTGTATCAAGCATTAATCTTATTAATATAGCATTCACTGCAAGTTCATGCATCAAAGGGACAACCTTCAACTTACTTTCTGAATCATATACAAAGTATTCAAAATCTACTAACAATTTTAACTGATTAGGATGACATAACACAACAAACACACTTCTTAACCATTTTCACTATTTGTGTCCATTTTTTTTACAGTCACTAATCTGCATAACATTTAGCTTTAAACTTGTAAACTAATTCATATTCTTAGCCAGGTTCCTTATGATTTATTGATTTCAATATTTCAAAGATCCAATGTTCAACAATTCCAATATATGCAATAGTGTTTATTTCACATAGTAGTAATGATTAGATTAATCAAACCAAGAAATATGAAAGAATGAAATACTTAAAATACATTAGACAAGACATAATCAAACCAAGAAATATGAAAGAATGAAATACTTAAAATACATTAGACAAGACATACCAATTAACCAGAAGGGATTCGTCCAACTTATTTTTCACATCAATAACAACATTGTTATTGGTCACAACTTCCACTAGAGGTCCCGGAAATTGATCATTTACTACTATAACCTGCAATCCAAAACATTTATAAACCTAAATCACCACTCTATACATTTTAGCACATTAAAATGACTTTAGTATATAATAAGCATCTTAAACAAAGCATTAAACTTGCATAAGTTAATCATCTCAAAGATCATCACATATTGATATTCACATTCTCATTTGCATAGGTCAAAGTTCTGTCACAAAATTAATTACTGATTAATTCATAAAATAGTAAGAACAACAGTAGAAAACATGCCAAAATCTCTCCAAAAATCAAGGGCACATTCAACACCCATCAGATATAACAAATAAAAATAAGTTCTTTTTAATACCCACTAAAGATTATGTTAATATTAACACGAAATAAATGTTCCTAAAAACGTTAAACACTTAAACCCTTCGTTAATTTTCCAGAGAAAAACCCTGAAAACGTTAGTGAAAACAAAAAAACCCAAAATAATCATAAAATCAATCAAACAAAACATAAAATAAAACGCCAAAAACCCAGGAAAAAATCAACCAACATTCAATTTTTTTTTAAAACAAACAAACATAAACCAGATAAAAAAAAACAGAGTAAAATGAGAAGAAAGAGATTAAACCTGTTGCGGAACACCCAAAGGAGAAATTGTTTTATAAGAGTAAACAAAATGAAACTCAYCAATTGGGTCAGCACCAAAACAACGATTRGTGAGCAACCCAATAACAAACACAAATTCCAGCAAAAATAACTTCAATAAAAATGCCATTGATAATGAATTTTTTGTGCTCTCTAAAAAATGGGTTTTTGAGTATTTYAGTCTCTCACTTCTTCAACAGATTATACCATGATTTAAYAGGGAAAGTGACGATTTTTTGCAGCTGATTWTAGGGGAAGAAGAAMGGTGAAATAAAACGGCACACTTTTTTGGCACTTCCAAAATTTTCCAACGTCTATTTTATTCTCTCTCCTCTTTGTTTGAGTGCAACAGAGGAAGTAGAAGAGTGCACAACGCCACAACATTATAAATACAAAACAATAAAAGAAAAAAATATCGC
>SNQN01010872.1:2681-20600 GCA_008642245.1 Bassia scoparia | reverse complement strand
AATCTTATTCATTATGTTTCCTTCCTCTTTTTGGTTTCTTAATTGGTTTTCTGATCAGTCTTAATGATTTGTTAGCATGTCATCAGTAAGGTCACAAGGCTTCTCTTTCCATATTTTTCTCTGTCCAAGTTTACATTTCTTCCAARAAATATTKTCACATTTGTGAGTGTGATGACAATCCATGATATAATGCATCTACTAACAACTTTTACTCTTCTACATTGCTCATCTTTTCAATACACAAATTTAAAATCCATGCAGTAGCAAACTTTAATGTTTTGCAGAATGTGCTGAAAAATGTTTCTTTTTACTGTCCTTCCTCCTTTCCTGTTGTTTCTTATTAATTTTTCTTAATACTTATATGTCACCGTTTCAGCAAGTAGTGCACTAGGACTGGTTTCTAATTTTACACTAAAAATATGGAGTTGTTTCAAGAAATTTTGCTTGCTTTTATAATTTAACTTAATATCATATCACAATTCACAAGTATGAAATTGGTAAGGTGGTGCCCGACTTTCTGGGCCCATGATCATCAGTGTAGCAGGAAGGTTCCAATCCTTTTGCAGTAACAAATTTTTTGTTGCATTTGGAGATTTCAGTTGTGTAGGAAGTCAAATACATTTTTGCTGTGAATTGTAAATTAATGCATTATCTAGCTTCTGTAATTATTATCTGCAGGTTTGGCAGGAGTTTTGGATTACTGGAGATGTTGATGGGCGAGGAGATCCTATATCAAATCCAAATGGTCCCTTGGATCATGATCTTTTTTTTTTGCTCTGTGCTAGAGACACTGTCAAGCTCCTTAGGAATCATGCTAGTCTTGCTCTTTGGGTTGGTGGAAATGAGCAAATTCCACCAGAAGACATCAATGCARCTCTTAAACATGGAGCCTTTGTAGTGTAGTGGTTCTTATTTAGATTTGATTTGGATTTGGATTTGGATTTATTCCATCGTACGTTATTTATTACATTTTCACTAGAGAATTTTAGAAAATATATTACGTTAATCATTCGTGTATTACGACTTTCTGTTTATTATAAAAAAAAATTTTGCATATTTATTTTGTTTTCCGTTAATATTAATTTTTTTTATATTACATTTACGCAAAAAAAATAGGTTTAATATCCACGATTAAAAAAAAACAAAAAATCACATTTAGCAACCGCAAATTGGTCGCTAAATTCAATTTCCATGCATTTTTTTTAGAGGGAAATCGAATTTAGCGACCGATGTTCGGTCGCTAATTGCACTTTTTTTGGAGGGAAAAATCAAATAGAGACCGAAAGTCGGACGCTAATTAGTGACCGATCTGAGTCGGTCGCTAATTAGCGACCGACTTTCGGTCGCTAAATGTTTTTTCCCTCCAAAACGTTGGAGGGTTTCCTGAGGAAAAAATCGGTCGCTAAACTTTTAGCGACCGCTTTTCGGTCGCTAATTTTTTTTTGCGACTAAAAAATAGAGACCCACAATAAGAAAATTGGCTTCGGCCGACCACGATTACCGACCGATTATCGGTCAGTAACAGGGGTTACCGACCGATAATCGGTCGGTAACTGCTGTTGGAATTACAGTCGTCATCGCAAAATTACCGACCGATTGTCAGTCAATAAGGGTATATCGACCGATTACCGACCAATCACCGACCGATATCATCTGACCATTTTTTGGAGGGAAATATTGGGTTACCGACTGATCACCGACCGATATCATCCGGCCTTACACAAAATTCTTGTAGTGAGCGACGTTAGCGACCGAAAATCGGTCGCTAAATGGTCGCCCGGGCATGTTTTTCTTGTTGTGCCTAGCCCAGAACGGCCAAGGATAAGACACCCCTCGCAACACATACACAAGTCAAATCGAGAGAGCTAGGACCTTGACAGGCCCTAAAAAGGCATCTTCCCTTGCACCGGATACCTATTCCAGCTATTTAGCACCTCAAAAATAAATTTTAATCGTCTAATAATTTTAACTTATTTTTAAACATTTCCTAGAATTTTTCGGAAATTTTCTGAATTTTTCTAAACATTTTAGGCAATTTTCCGAATTTTCAACAATTCAATTAATTTTGCGATAAATAATTAAATTATGAACACAATTCCAAAATTCACAAAACTTTAGCACATCACCCTATTCTTCACAAGGAATTTTTACATATTTTTTCCATAATTATTCGATTTATGGTTTAATATTTATCAATTTATTAAGCAAAAACGCAAAAACGAGCATAGTTGGCCATCCCGGGATTTTTGCCTCAAGACACGCGTCCCGAGGAAGCCGAAAATCCCGAGCATCGTGGTTATCTAGCAATATCGCATTCATTATTAACTATGTTTCGTTAAATTCACTATATATCTTTCGATCTATATTACGTTTATTTCATTTACATTCTCGCTATTTCGAAAGGTAAACATCTTCGGAAGTGAGTCGAATAAATCGAACAATCGCTATCGGGTATCCAAAATAATTCGTTATTACTAGCCTAAATTTTTATATTAGATATCTATCAATCTGCATAGCTATTGATGGCAGCAACTCGGCAAATTAGGGCAATTTTGGGGCCAACACTTGCCAGTTTTTTGGCCATTTTGAGCCTTTCCCTAATAGGAACCTTCCGTCATTTCGCGGGATTTCGGCACTTCGGGACAGAGCTCTCTTTCTTCTCTCTATCTCTGATCGTCTGATTCTCTTCCTCTCTCTTCTTATCTAACTCTTTCAAACCATTTCAACACATTCCACCAAAAAGATCTTAAAGGCTCTTTTGAAAGATTAAGAGGTTTTAAGGGTTTCTAAGGTTCGAACGGTTCCTAAGGGTCCAAGCAATGTTTGGCTCTGACATGTGCATGCGAGGTAGGTATTGGAGCCACTCTTTATAACCCCTTTTGCAATGCCTTGTTAGAAATTGAATTTCTATGATATTTGCATTGTAATACTGTTACAACGTATTCAGGAAATTTGAATTAAAAGAACCGTAAGTAACTTTATAATTCCTCGTCCGATAGTGCTTGCATGTTGTCTTAACTAATATGCTTTAACTGACCTGAATTTTGTTTCCGACCTATAAAATTAATATGGACAACCGAATTTGGCTCCTGGTACGTAATTACTACAATTGCCAACAAACTAGGATAATTTTTTGTTGTTTATGTTAAACACCCAGCCTGTATATGATGCTTAGGGTTTTAACGGAAAATGTATTGTTGTTGTCCTTTTCGGCATGACTCGTGATTAATGAGTAAGAGGACGCAGCTGCGGGGGGGGGGGGGGCAGGTGTTGCTCGCAATACTTCTACACTTACCTCCTCTCCCAATCAGCTTTGGGCACTCCACTGTGGTCCTTGTTTCCTTGATTATGCATTTAGAGGGAGCTTAAACGGGTTCCGAGTCTTCCGAAAAGAAGTGCGAGTAGGCGAATTCCTATACCATTCACGTTAACAACAGCTTCAGTTACCACCATATGAAAAGCAAGAATTCAATTCTAGCAAACACCGGCGCCTTATTGTACTCGGGAGAGGCCGGACCGTCGGCTCGGGGTGACGCCCGGCGCCGGTACGTTTTTCTGGCGGATTCACTTGAGGGATTAACTAGCTATTTGTTTAGTGAGTTCGTGGCCATACTTATTGTTACGTTGTTTAGCGTCCTAAAGCAAGCATTGTAGTTTTAGCATCTGCTTACGAGCTATGGTATTGGGGTCGTTGGATCTGGTTTCCGTTCTACGTATTCGTTATATAAGTGATGTTCTACATTGAGCAGACGGCGGGAGCGGGGGGGGTGCGTGCGTTACGATTGGCGTGTGTGCCTACTATGTACAACTCTTAAGCCGATGCCCATCCACATGGACGAGCGGCTGAGTGCCTACAAACGTAACTGGTTTGACCTTCTCCTGTGGCTATCCATCAGCGGGCTGATGTGTTACGGATCGTTTAAGCTAGTCTGGGACCCTCTTGACACCGGCACACCAGGCTGGACTTTTGTTGTTGCTTTTGTATTGTCATGCTAGCGTGACAACATACTATGTGCTCTTAGGCTAAGGACCCTAGCTTTGCATTCATAACAAACAAGTCATTGAGTCATGTAACAGTCCTCATATAGCAAGGTAATCATTCCTAATGCGTCGTAATGTCGAAGTGGTTGTAAACTATAATCATTAGGCGTTACGTCTTTGTTGAGTCATACAATTAATTGTAAAAAGAGACAAAAAAGAGACAAAAACAAAAACAAATAAAAATGACAAAATGACAAAAAAAAAAGCGAAAAATGAAAATAAGAGGCGTAAGGCAAATTTTCGATGGTCAAGCACTTTTACATTTTCAAGTCAGTTAATAGGCAAGAGGATGATCACCCCTAAGACATGAATTGCATCACAGGTTGATTCGACATGGAACTTAACTTTTGGTCCATGTGCAAACAAGGTAAGCACCAACGGTTGAGCTGGTAGACACAAGGTTCGTTCCACGGTTCTCAAGCAGCACTCCGCCAATCGACACCATTGCACTAATGGATAGCGAAGACACTCGAATGAAAGTAATTGAATTTAGTTGATTTGAATGAGACCCTCAACTCATCGGCTTCCCGAGTCGTTCAGCTAGAGAAGTCTAACACCTAGGTCCTCAATATTCTTAAGGAAATGATCCATGGCATCCTTAAGTACTATGTAGACCGGGTTCTGTCCAAAGGAGAAGTAACTTCTTCAAACAACGATTTGCAAGAGTCAGTTAGCGACAATGACACTGAACCATAGCCAACAACTGATATGGTGGAGGTCATCACTTCTCACATCAACAAAGCAATGAAGAGGATCAATGATTCTCTTAAAAGCAAGACTATGGTAAAGGCACCCGTGATTCGTAACAAGTGCAAATACACTAGGATAGGCATGTCCTATGCCTAAGCCCTTAAGAACCTCAAGGCAATCGGCTTCGTTACGCCAAAAGGCCCTACTCCTAATCCTCCTTTGGAGAAAAGGCCTCCTAAATGGAGCACAAACAAGTTTTGCAATTTCCATAGAGGACATGGCCATGACACTGAAGAATGTCATACATTGAAGGAAGCAGTGCAAGACTTGATAGACAGAGACCGTCTCCCCTTTCCTCTCAAAGGCTCTAAGCAATATGCCCAGGTAACGGATGGCAATAAGTATCCAGGACTTGAAATTTTCAGCAACTGCAACTTTGTAGACGAGGATCCTGTCCCCACAAGCATGGCATCTGTCCTTGATGGCTTCGAAGCATAAGGTTTGGGACTCTTGTTTGGACAAATTCTTACCTTTGTTTAGCTCACTTGAATTGGATCCAATGTGAAGCTCATGAGTCATGAGAGATCCAGCCAATTGTTCTATATTGAACTTGGTGAAGTCCTTGGTTTCCTGGAGTGCGGTTACCTTAGCCCTCTATCTTTCATCTTGAGGAAGACTTCGAAGAATCTTCCTGACCTGTTCATCAGTAGGAATGTGCTTGCCAAGAGAAACCAATTCATTAGTAATATTAGTGAATCTAGTGAACATATCTTGAATGGTTTCCTTAGGTTCCATTTCAAACCGTTCATATTTAGACATTAGTAATTCTATTTTAAACGCTTGACTTCATTAGTTCCTTCATGAGTAATTTCTAACAAATCCCAAATCTCCTTTGCATTCTTGCATCCCATGACACGATTGTGTTCATGGGGTCCAAGACCACAATGAAGAAGTTTTACAGCAAGAGCATTTAACTCCAATTTATTAAAATCTTCTTTTTCATATTCAGACATATAGCAGTAGGAACTACCTCATTGTTAACGGTTTTGGTAACTTCAAAATCACCTACCTCAAATACTCTCCATACATGGTAGTTCTCTGCTTTGATGAAAATCTCCATTCTATTCTTCCAATATGAATAGAATTTCCCATTGAACATGGGAGGACGTTGAGTGGAATATCCTTCCTCCAGTTTCTCGCGTTGATTCATCTTTTCCAGCTAGCTCTTCATGTTCAATTCCTTCACAGAGTTGCCTGATATGTACAACGAACTTGGCTCTGATACCAATTATTGGATCAACTGAACAATACAAGAGTGGTGGTGAATTGTATTGGAGGAACTTAAGCACTTTTTACGGAATTAAAAGAACTTTGAACTAAGGAATTTAAGACTTAGAGATTTTTCCAACATAGAAACTCTTAAGACAATCGCCAAGAGAGGAAAATTGTGGCCTGATGCAACACAGGACTTCGTCTATATTATATTAGGATGCAACACCTAAATACAATGTAAGACCTTGTTCTCAGTTCCCTAGGAACTTCTTGAACCCTCGCTCTCTGTTCACACTGAACTTCTGGAACCCTCTCACTCTCGATTTCCCTTGAAATCCTTCGGTTATGAAACTCACAACCCCTTGCTTCAATACGCAAAAAGAAGCACTTTACAACTCACTAAACAATAACCTAAATGCTTGGCAACAATATGAAAGTAATAGCTCTGATTGAATTCTTTGCTCAAGTGTGTTTTTGATTAATTACCAACTTAATGTATTTATAGAGAGATTAGTAAGCGTTGAAACAAAGCAGTAGTCCACTACCACATTATTCTTTTTTTTGTAGGAGTGATGCTTGTAGTGGAACTTGAATATCAAGCTCCATAACCCACGATCTCACTCGGTCTTTTTAGCCGTTTATTTTCCCTTAAAAATCTCAGGTTAGTTAGATTAACAAAGCCAGTAACACATGTTTTCCCTTATAACCACCTTTCCTATTTTTAAGGAACTTATTAAAAACACACGAGATCTTTTTAAAGAGAAAAACATTTTATACCAAAAGATATAATATAAAGTTTTTAAGAAATATTTTAACAGAAAAATAATCTTTAATATTTTATACAAAGATTTTTATTTTAATCTATATACAATTATCTTAGGCCTTTATTTAATAGATATCTTTATACAAAATAACGGATTGAAATTTCTTTAATAAAATAAATCACAAACTTTAATATTATTTCCTTTTATCCTTTAAGCAACTATTTCATATTTTAATGCAAAGCAGTACAAATAAATCTAGAAACCCTAAACCTATTTTACCACAATGTCGAGTCATATTTTCCAAGGAACTCAACCTTCCTGGATCATGTCGAGTCATATTTTCCAAGGAACTCAACCTTCCTTGATCTTGAACTTCTTCCTTGAGTTCTTCCAAAGCTTCTAATAATCACAGGAACTCCTTCCTTCTCCTAAGGATGTCCTCGATCCATTAAGATTCCTTGAAGCATGGATCCTTTCAACATATCACTAAACACACTTGTTAAACAATAATGCATAGAGTTTGCTTTGTTGGTTTGGAGTGCCATTCATCAAAACTTAGGGTTCAACACGGGATGTTTTTGCTTGGTCCTATGAATACATGCCAGGGATTGATCAAGACATCGCATAACATAGGATTCTGCTCATAGAGGGGGCTAAGCCAGTCAAACAAAAGCTCCGTCGCACGAAACCGGATGTTGCCCTTAACATTCGGCACGAAGTTATTAAGCAACACAAGGTAGGCTTCATTAAGGTCGTCAATTATCCTTAATGGATAGAAAATGTGGTTCTAGTACCTAAGAAAGATGGACGAGTTCGAATGTGTGTGGATTTTCGTGACTTAAACAAAGCAAGTCCGAAAGACGACTTCCCTCTACCACACATAAACGTTCTCGTAGACAACACAGCAGATCATGCCTTGCTCTCATTCATGGATGGGTATGTTGGGTATAATCAAGTCAAAATGGCCGAAGAAGACAGGGAAAAGACAAACTTCACCACTCCGTGGGGGCTATATTGCCACACTGTGATGCCTTTTGGTCTAAAAAATGCAGGCGCCACATACTAACGAGCTGTCACTGCTCTACTTCCTGACATGATAGACAAAGAAGTAGAGGTCTATGTCGACGATATGATTGTTAAGTCAAAAGATCGCGAAGGACATACCCTTGCACTAAGAAAGTTCTTCAAGAGACTCCGACAATTCAACATGCATCTTAATCCGCAAAAATGCGCATTCGGGGTCACTTCAGGCAAGCTCTTGGGTTTTATCATCACGTGTCGAGGTATCGAGATCGATCCAACAAAGATCAAAGCAATCATGTCACTAAGGCCACCGCAAAATGAAAAGGAGATCCGAGGGTTCTTGGGTCGACTCCAATACATCAGCAGGTTCATATCCAAGCTCACAATGGTCTATGAACCCATCTTCAAGAAACTGAAGAAATGTGCACCCAAAAAATGGGATGATAGTTGCCAACAAGCTTTCGACGGGATCAAGGAATACCTAACCAATCCTCCTCTGTTAGCTCCTGCTCGCCCTGGGCATTCATTACGGCTCTATCTTACAACAACAAACAACGTCGTTGGGGCAATGCTCACTCAAGAAATTGACAACAAGGAAAGTGCAATCTACTACCTCAGCAAGAAGCTCCTTCCATACGAGGAACTATACTCTGCACTAGAGAAACTATGCTTGGCTTTAGTGTGGGCATCGCGAAAGCTTCGACATTACTTGCTCACACATACCATACACATTTGTATGCAAAGGGGATCCTCTGAAATACCTCTTTGAAAAGCCAGCAATCAACGGACGCATGTCTAGATGGATGGTTATGCTCGCCGAATTTGACCTTAAGTTCGTGGCTCAAAAAGCCATCAAAGGTAGCATTGTCTCTGAATTCTTAGCAGATTCTCCAGACGAGGTCCATCCTGAGGACTTTGACTTTCCAAACGAAGAGCTTATGATGACCGAGGAAGACAGTTGGTCATTATACATTGATGGCGCATCTAATAAAAAAGGATGTGGGATTGGAGTGTTACTAATATCACCACAAGAGGAGCACACCCAAATTTTCGTCAAGCTCGACTTCGATGTCACTAACTTTCCAACAGAGTACGAAGCATGTATTCTAGGTCTGCAAGCTGTCATTGCACTTAACGTAAACAAGCTACGGGTATATGGTGATTCCTCACTCATCATAAACCAGATTTCAGGACGATGATATGGAAGGTACGAAGTGAAAGCCTTGCTCCGTATAAGTCATATCTTGAGAACATTACATCCCAGGTAGACGAAGTCAAATGTACCTACCTACGACGTGAAGACAATCGGTTTGCAGATGCACTAGCAAAGCTCACATCCATGGTGCGAATTCCGATTTCAATGACCCTAAATGCCCTTAGTCATTGAACAAAGACAAGAACCAGTATACGTCTGCACTTTAGACGAAACAAATGAGGTGCCCAACCTCGATCCAGAAGAGATATGGTACAAGGACGTCAAGGACTACCTAGAAACGGGCGAATATCCTTCTAGTGCAACCAAAAAGCAACAAAGGGCTCTGAGACGTCTCGCATCTCAGTACCTACTTTAAGGCGGAAAACTCTACAAGAGCCACTACAACAGTCTCCACCAACTTTGCACCACTCAACAAGTAAGCAAAACAGTCATGGAGCACGTCTATGACGGGATATGAGGCACCCACATGAATAGCAGGGCTCTTAGCCTCCAAAATCATCAAGTTAGGGTATTACAGGACCACCATGGAAAGGGATTGCATGCATTACATTCGTACGTGCGACACCTACCAAAAATACTCCAATGCACAACATGTTCCTCCGCCTCTCCTATCCACATTTGTATCTCCATGGCCTTTCTCCATATGGGGAATAGACGTAATAGGAAAGATTACGCCGCCCGGGCAAGGAGGTCATGAATTCATACTTGTGGCCATAGATTACTTCACAAAGTCGGTCGAAGCAGCGTCATATGGTAAGCTCTAGGCTAAGCACGTGGAAAAATTCTTAGAAAACAACATCATCTGTTGCTATGGGGTCCTTCATGAAATCATTAGTGACAATGGTACCTACTGTCAAGCAGAGTGTGCGGATCTGATTACCAAATATAGGATTCAGCACCACAAGTCATCACTATACAGGCCACAAGCCAATGGGGCAGTCGAAGAAGCTAACAAAAACTTCAAAACAATTATCTCTAAGATGATGGAGAATTATCGAGATCGGCCGCAAAAGCTACACTTCGATCTATGGGGTTACAGGACCTCTATTCGCACTTCAACGGGAGCTACTCCTTTCTCACCGGTCTATGGTGCCGAAGCTGTTCAACCAGTAGAACTAGAGATCTTGTCTCTACACATCGTCCTAGAAAGCAAACTCCTAGAAGCAGAAATGGTAAGGGCGAGATTCAACGAGTTAGCTTTGCTCAATGAAAAACGGCTAGCCGCCTTGCATCATGTGCAAGCATACTAAAAGAGGGTCGAACGATATTTCAATTAGCGAGTCAAATCACGAGGCATCAAAGAAGATGATTTGGTTCTTAAAGCACTTCACAAAACAGTCCTAGATACTCGAGGCAAGTTTCGTCCTAATTGGGCAGGTCCTTACATTGTCAAAAAGATCTTACCAAAAGGGGCAGTTCAACTAATGGACACAAATGGTGATAACTTATACAGCCTCACCATCTTAGACTAGCTAAACAAATCTTACGTCTAAGGCATACACGCACACTGTGTCTCAGCAGCACAATATCACCATGCATCAGAACAACAGATGGCCTGATTCCTTATGGGATATGTAGGCAGCCTCACCCAGGGGCTCGACCATATAATAACAAGTGCCCTACTTGTTTTGAGACTAGCAAGTGAAGAACAGTCAAGCGACAATCGGACGAAGTTTTCTTCAACATGCTCAATGTAAGAATAATAATGTATAAAAAGCAATGCAAGTTTGTAATTTATTACTACTTGTAATTAAAATTCATGAACTACAATACAAAAAGGAAACTTCAAGTTCCAAGTTCACTTATTACATGCAAGAAACGGCTCGCCGGCCAATCACTTTATTAACTCATTAATAAAACAAACATTAAAACAAACAAGAGTTGTGGAATAAAGCACTCCTTCCTCTCCTCTTCTTGCTCCTTGGCATCATCTTTCTTCACACTCGAGCTTACACCTTTAGGCTTCCTCACCCAATTGCGTCTCTTGGGTCTATCTCCCACTGCAGCCTTCCCTTTTCCTTTAGCATCAACTCAAAGCACCTCTTTAGGCCCAAGTCTTCTTTCAGCAACGTTTGAGTCAATCTTCAAAGGAGGAAGTCTTTCAAGCCTACTCCAAACGGGCACCTTCTTAGGACCAAGTCCGTCCTTAGCAGAAATAGCTCTAGACTTAGCAGCAGGGGTCTCAGTAGAGTCATAGTCCAGTCTATTACTCTTATAATGGTCCTTCTACTCCACACGTCTTGCCTCAGCACGGCTCATCACATCAGTGGCATTCATCCAGACACGGTAATGAGTAGAGATCTTGTGGTTACCTCGAGCAAGTGGGGCCACCTCAAGTGTACAATGTGATTCCTAGTACTTTTCCCACTCTATAGCATTGCCCGAATGCAAGCGCTTGTCCTAAGGACGGACCGTGTCAACAGCGGGAATAGAAGCTAACTTTCCCTGAAATGCCTCATCACCCTTGAAGGAAATATAGGTCAACGCCGGTCAAGCTAGCACGCACACATATGCAAAGACAAGCGAGTATGTGCACCCATATACTCCTAATACCCCACCAAACAGTCCACAGCACGAGAATGCCCACGGTGGTCAACAAGGGATAAGAATCCACTAATGCTGAGACATTGTTGACCATAGACCCTCTTACAGGAAAAAGATTCCCTTAGCATAATCATTTTACAGGGATTCTAGGGCGCCTCAACTAGCTCAAACGCTCCATTAGCCTGAATTGTCAATAAACAGCAGCCCATGTGTAATATTTAGTCATCACATCAAAAACAAGTAATAATATTTGGTATAAATGCACTACTTTGCAAATATTCAGAACAAAATATTGTACCTGTAGAAAACAGGGCATCTAGATAAGGCTTGCATGCAACATCCTTCTTAAGGCGGATCGAGCATCATGATAACCCCCGTGCACAACGGACATGGAGTATTATTAGCTCACATTTCTCAAAACAATAGAAATGATGCTAGTATGACCAACATTCGGCTTGCCATGGACAACAGGAAACGTGCACAAATAAGCAATCATAACTGCACGTCTACCGTAAATTCTACGGCCAAAGAAGCGTCACTAGCATTATTAGCTAGACTATGCACTATGCGTTCGTTGAAACGCTCAGACTAAGTCTCAGTATATCGGTCATATTCATCAACAAAGCATCAGTAGTATTAGAGATACAAGGAAGACTTACGACAGCCAGTCCAATAGTAGCACCAAGTTCCTCAGGCAAAGGAACAATTTCCTGTCGTGCCGAAGATCGGAAAACATCATCAACAGGGTCCCACAGGCTTATAGCCAGCCATAACGAAGGTGGTAATTGAGGCTCTTAAATACCTTAAATCAAGAAACATCACAATTCAGCGTTGCAAAGGTCCTCCTTTCACAGCTCCAAGCTCGAAGCACATCATTCAAAGGCATTAGCAAAGTCTCTCTCCATTGATTTGTTGAAATTCTTTGATGTAATGACATTAATGAACTCAAAGCAATGTAAGAGAGGTTTTTTAAGCACTAAGGAGGCTGTAATGAATGAATTTAGGGCGTACATAACCCACTAATTTATACAATTAAAGGCCGAAACAAACCTTGCCAAAAATCGAAAATCGAGCACAAAAGCTCGTCTTGGGCGTAATTGCGCCCCAGCCCAAGCGCATATACGCTAGTTTGGGTGTTTTGACGTTTGGCTCCTTTTAATCTGCTCCCCATGCACGATGGCACACAGTTCTTGGTCCAATCTAGAGTCCTACCTGCATTTTCAAGGGGAACGAGCCAACATTCGCCTCAACAACGCAACATACACAACAAAACGAGTACGACGACGTCGTCTTATAAGTAATTACATGTGTAGACACCTAAATGTGTCGTCCCCAAAATGAGTAATCCGCTGATGAAACGTACCGCGTCTCGCGATTGATTCGACTCAGAAAAGATGCTTTGAACTCACAAAAAGTTGAAATACGTATGTCATATCGTGAACTATTGAGCAAAGGACAAATAAAAGGGGCCAAAAAAACATTTTCTTTTATTATTTTAATTTTTTCTATTGTTAGGTTTTCTTTTCTATTTTAGATTTTTTATATTGGTGATCTCCATAATTTTTCTGAGATCACCATATTTTAGATTATTTTTCTGATTTTGTCTACATTTTCTCATGATTTTTATAAGTTTTTATACGCGAGAAAATACAAAAAAATCAGAAATACACAAAAATACTCGGCGAAATACTGTGTGACACCTTCTAGAACACTCTATAGAAACTCTTTGCTGGAGAGGCAAAGGGTGTCTAGGGCGTCGAATCAGGCAAAATCACGAAAATTAAAATCGGAGGAAATCAAAATATTTCGATGTTTTGAAAAATAGTATACCATAGGCTGCGATATACGCAGAGGCCTGCGATCGTTATACGCAGCCCCTCTGCGTATATACGCAGGCTACCTGCGTATATACGCAGGACCTGCGTATATACGCAGCCCCTCATGCGCTAATATACGCCAGGCTACCTGCGTATATACGCAGGCCACCTGCAGTATATACGCAGCTCTCCTGCGTATATACGCCAGGACTTTTTTTCCCCTCGTTATTTCCCTCGTGCCATAAATACGGTGCCTACCTTGCTCATTCCGAAGACACACAATTTTCGAGACGGCAACGTCTATTCTCTCTCTCACTCTCTCAAAACACTCTAAACACCATTTGTTCTTGAGTCTAGCAGTCGATTCGTTGCGATTCAACAAGCGAAATTAAGGGTATAAATCTGAGATTACTCACCTAAAAAACATCTTTTTGACTCTTCTTAATTACTTTTGTCACTTTTAATTTAGACTAATTACTATGCGAGTTTCAATTAAATCAATACAATGTGAGAAACTCACTTTTAATTTGATTTCATGAAATAGATACGTTAATGTTTCAATTTCGTTAGATTCATGTACTTCATTTTTTCATTGCTATGTTATTGTAGCTAGTTCATTACTAACATCTTTGTGTCTTTGTATAGCCATCTTCAACGAATCGTTTTATCGATTCTAATCGTTAATTCGTTAAACTAACAAATAATTATTGCCAGTGACAGGTGAGGATTGGCGTACATATATTATATATGGTTTTTCACATTAGTGTCTCATGGTGAGTACATATGTGTAAATATATATATTCTATCACACTTGTATATATGCTAAACAAGACCGGGAATTCAATTCGTATCACATTAAACTAATAATCGATGGACGACGTTTCTCAAGCACCTTGTTAATATTGATCTAACAATGAGCGGATCCCTGTCCATTTATAGAATCAATTGTTGTACTAATAATAGCAAACCACCTTAATAATATTAAATTAGTGCGCTTTCAGGATCAAATTATAGGCTCTTTGAATTCAATTGTTATGATTATGAACTGACAATGAGACCGATAGATGGCCGCTGACATCGCGGCGGAATGGTTACTGATTCAATGCTCTACCATGTCCACCGAACCCACACTTTGGTACCTGACCTATTTGGGGCCACTAGTTGCACCAAGTTTCGCGTCCTGGTGAAACCTAATATAGGCACGGTGGCGATCCCCTCAATTCGACAACACACCCCAACGCATTCACATGCGGATTCCATGGCTCAATTCCATGACACTGAAGCTGAGGTCACGCCCCCCTAAGGCGGGGCGAAGCCCTACAACATGCAATGCAGATAATTAGCGAGTTGGCTTTTGCAAATTGTAATCAAAGCTCAGCATTACAAAAACGACCTATGTCTAGATTCGTACACGAGTCTAGTCATATTTACACAAGCACTCGAGTCTAAGCTAGAATCGAGTCAAGTCAAGTCAAGTCGAGCAAAAGTCAACAAAATCTAGGTAGGTCTAAGCTAAGTCCTAAAATAAACAAACGCAAACTAGGGTCATCCCCTTCCCTATAGGTGACAGGTACATCTATTGCTCGCGACCCACGTCGAAAAACCAAGTGACGCTAGTACCTGCAAGGTAAACCCGTCCGACAGCTCATTAGGGAAAGGAACTACAGTAAAGGTTCCCGGTATGGTAAGCTAAGACGAGGGTCCAAGCCGAGAACGGGAAGTCGAAGCTCCACCCCGCTTAGGGTTCGGTCTCATCTGTACGTCACCGTCGTCATCAGCATCCTCATCGTCGCCCTGACGAAACTGCACAAGGTTTCTCAAGTCAAACACGGGTTCCTGACCCTACAAAACATTGAAATCACGAGATTTGGTGCACTTACCGAGTCTCTCAGGTGACAGTAGGCGTGTTTCCAAGCTTCTATTATCCCCAGCAGCCTCTTAACGCCTTCCCAAGGCATCTATTTCGCAAAACAGGTAAGTCAGCACATGAGTAAGTACTGGCATGAAAAGGCAAAGTCGAAATGTTCCCACCTGTCTAGCTCTAGGGGGCATCGAGTTCTGAGCACTCCTAGCGGCCGAAGGAGCAGGCCCAACGAACTCTTCCAAGTCATGATGGATCCTAAAGTCAGCAAAGGGGATCTCACTGAGATCATAATCAGGCTGCACGAGCGAAGTCAAAATTAGTGCACAGCTAATGGAAAAGAAATGCAAGGGTGTGGAAAAGCAAAACTCATACCTCAACAACTAGCTCGACTCGGGGGGCTAGTCGCTCCTCAATGAAGCGCGCGTAGGCGTCTTGTCCCCTGTCACCAAGCAAGAGGTGGTACTCCACCGCCTCACCATGACTCAAGTTGTTGGACAGCGTGGTGACCAACAGCTCCTCATCCATCACAGTGACTCGAGGATCCTGACGGACTGTAGGTGCAGAAAGGTTATGTTGCTTCACTACACGCTCCCCAAGGTACCAAATAGGCCCTTGAGGTCCCCAGAAAAGGCATCGCCTCTTGGAGAGCTCAACTACTCTAGCGAACCTCCTCGATCTCGCATTCCCCACTCGCCTTCATGAACGCCACTCCACTTGTAGCAAAATGTGGTTAAAATCACAAAGAAATCAATAAAAGCATACAAGTAGAGGGAAGCGCAACTCATCTTAGCTAGGTTCAAGCACAATGGCCAATATGCACAATTTCCTAGCAATATGAACAATAGGCAAGCAATTATAGGATGAGAAAGAGCACCTCTTCTCATCAGTGAACGGAATGCACAATTTCACTCACAAATTCTATATACAACAAGGATTTGTAGAAGGTGTATACATTCGCTCATACGCCATAATCCCCAACTAAGCAAGCAAATGGGCCCGAAAGTCATCAAATCGCTACAAAAATGCACCTACGAAGCCACGACAAGCCGTAAGCGAATGCAAAGTCACAACGAAGCAATAACCATGATCAAATGAAGGTTGAAAGCAGATCAAAGTCAAAACACACATTCCCCAACCGAAGTCGTATCATCTTCGCAAAAGCCAGACGTTAGCCCGATTGTGTACACGCATTGCTAGCATTTACAAAAGCCATTGCTATACGCAATCAAGGCTAAACGCAACCGTTACCTCAAGTTTAATTCTCCCGGACAACTAGCCGAGATGGGATACAACAGATTAAGCACGCACCAGCAAAAAGACATTGCTTTACGCAATCGTGGCTATACGCGAAGTTACCTCCATTTGAGTTCTCCCGAACSACTAGTCGAGATGGGATACAGCAGATCAAGCACACACTAGCAAAAAGACATTCGCTATACGCGATCCTGGCTATACGCTATGTTACCAGTATGTTAATCTTCCCGGACGACTAGCCGAGATGGGATAAAGAAAGTTCAAGCAAGCACTAGGTCCAAACGGAGGCATCGATTCGGACACCATTTCATCTTCCCCAAAGAAGTCCAAACGGAGGCACCGATACGGACACCGCAGTAATTCTCATGAAGTCCTAACGGAGGCATCCGAGAGGACATTCAGATTATAGTACCCCATTAAGTCCTAACTAGGGGTGCTTATCGAGCGAGCCGATTGCAAGCAGGGTATAAATCGAATCGACTCGTTAAGAATTTCCACCTGCTCGGCTCGACTCGTTACTTGTTAAGCTCGACAAGGTTTTGCTCGACTCGTGATCGATAAATTTTTACCCTGCTCGACTCGACTCGAAATTCGTTTTAAAAATCATGTTTTCAGGTAAAAAACTCGACTCGACTCGACTCGACTCGACTCGACTCGACTCGTGAACTCGACTCGAGCTCGTCAATTGAAGCTAAAATAACATTTAAAAATACAAATTTTTACTTTTAACACTACAAGTCTTCAACAATCTATCAAACACCTCAAATTCAAGTCTTTAAGACTCCAACAATCCATCAAACACCTCAAAAAAAAACAAATCGAAAATATTATCAACAGTTATTAATAAACAGATCAACAGCAAATAAACAACAAATTAATAAACAAAATTAGTAAACAGTAAATCGAAAATTCGTGCAGCAAATAAACAAAAATTAATAAACAGATCTATTAATTAACAATAAAAAATTTATTAACAATTAGTGCAATAGTGCAGCATTTTGTAAATTAATAAACAAAAAGGACAAAAAATAGGAAACCTGAAATTTGTTTGATAGGACAAGATTAGAGATGCAAGAAAGGGAAAGAAAAACAGCAGAGAAAATAGAGAAGAAGAGGTCACAGCAAAAGTAGTATTTTCAGTAGTGCAATAATTAACAATCCTTCATTAAGTTCATTATCCCATTTAATACTCAGCCAACAATTCACAAACCGGTACTACAGATCTCATTAATCAACAGTAAATCGAAAAAATTTAAAAAACAAAAAAATGGTCACGGGTACTACAGATCTGGCGAGGAAGACAGACGGCGGCGGCTGGCGCAGGACGGTGAGTCGGCGGCTGGCGCAGGACGGTGAGTCGGCGGTTGGCTGGGAACGTCGAGTCGGCATGAGAGAGTGAACGAAGGCTCAAGGCTGCGAGTGTTTGATTGTTTG